>PVKV010004314.1:0-129841 GCA_004027835.1 Alouatta palliata | reverse complement strand
CGCATATTCTCACTCATAGACGGGTGTTGAACAATGAGAACACATGGACACAGGGAGGGGAGCATCTCACACTGGGGTCTGTTGGGGGGAAAAAGGGGAGGGACAGCAGGGGGTGGGGAGTTGGGGAGGGATAGCATGGGGAGAAATACCAGATATAGGTGATGGGGAGGAAGGCAGCAAATCACACTGCCGTGTGTGTGCCTATGTAACAATCTTGCATGTTCTTCACATGTACCCCCAAACCTAAAATGCAATAAAAAGTATATATAAAAATAAAAATAAAAAAAATTAAAAAAAAGAAAAAAGAAAAAGAAAAAGAAAAAAAATTATAAATATTCATGCACTAATAACAGACTACCAAATTATATAAAAGTAAAAAATTATGTTTGAGTGGAAAGATAGTTCTTTAATAATAGTTGGAGACTTGACTATTTCTTTTTCAATAATGAATAGAACAGACAGATGATAAGGTAAGAAATAGAAGACTTGTCCGGGCATGGTGGCTCACGCCTGTAATCCCAGCATTTTGGGGAGCTGAGATGGGTGAATCACCTAAGGTCAGGAGTTGGAGACCACACTGGCCAACATGGCAAAACCCTCTCTCTACTAAAAATACAAAAATTAGCTGGGCGTAATGGTGGGCACCTGTAATCCCATCTACTCAGAAGGCTGAGGCAGAAAAACAGCTTGAATTTGGGAGGCAGAGGTTGCAGTGAGCCGAGATCACACCATTGCATTCCACCGTGGGTGACAAGAGCACTCTATCCAAGTGTTCATTTAAAGGTAAATGCATACCTTATATGACAAAGAAAAAATGTCTAATAGTTTTATTGATTTTCAAAATAGTTTAAGAACCACTTTGGCAAACTCTAAATATAAGGAAGCTTTCAGAAACATAGTTAACCTTTTATTTTCTAAGGTTGACATCTTTTCAGAAAGTACTCAAGAGTTGTTATGTGTACTCTTTAGTTATATTATGTTGTTCTAATTTGAACTCATTAATGATTGTTTGAATTAACCTCAGTAGAAAAGATGTAGATCTTTTAAAAAGTAAAACAAATTGTCTTTCTCTTTTCCCTCATTCTTTATTTCCCTCATTCTTGACATTAATAAAAAGTTCCACAATTTACCTATCAGGTCAAATATTTAAATTCCTCATACCATTTGAAGAAAAATATATAAATTTCAGGTCATTGTATATGAAGGCAATTATATATTATGGTTGCTTTTCCCCACTTGGTAACCTGGGAAAACAGTTCAATAGAGTTTTGGAAAATTCTTATTACTTTTCCTGGCAATCATTTCTCATGACGTTTTGTATTTGCTGACTTAATTTCCTCATTGTTTTCATTGAGTTTATGGCTTTGGCTCCTGTTATGCAAAGAAAAGAAATAGGCAAAAACTCAAAAACAGGTTGTATAAAGGTTAAGGGAGTCCAGCATTCATTTCAACTTCCAGTAATGTGCTGTACTCTATCGGGCATACTAATTCAGAAATATTCACCCTAGTGCCAGAAAGTGAAAATGAATATATTATCATGAATATTCATGATTGTATTGATAATGGAATATTATGCAATGTTCAACTTTTTTTCTAGAAACTTTTAGAAAATTGTACTTATATGGCCCGTCTTAGGTGTCATTACTTGAAAAGCAAAATGTGAATTATCCAGTGAGTTTAGGAGAATGTAGATAATTTGATGTTTCACTGGTTCTGTGGCTTAAAAGAGATGGTTTTCTCTCATTTTAACCTTTTAGAATGCAATCAAAACATATTTTTATATGGAGAGACAATTTGTACCTGACAACTTTATAAATAAAATTGAGTAGTCCATTTTGCTTCATTCTTCAGTATTTTCTTTAGGATAAAATATGTAAGAAAAATTCTTGTGCTAAAGTAAAATAAAAATCACAGCTGTCTGGCAATTTGAAAGACAAAGAGAAGATATTTTCTTTTTTCTCCTGGATAAATACTTTTTTAAGTCATTGGTTCTCAATCATGTATATCCAAAGTAACATCTTTGAGTAATAGTAGGGCTAACATGAAGGAAGTTATGGAAGTTGTACTATTAATATTTATTTGCGTCCATTTGACTCTTCCTTGTTGTTTGAAGACAATTATTCACTTACGGTGTGGCATAGAATTCACATTCCTCGTATGTCAAGAAGTTAGAAAACAATATGTCTTGTTTCACAAGGCCTTCAATTCTATTAAACTTAACAATGAAAAGTATTTCTTAATACATGTGTAGAATTAGTTTTCAAATAAAAACTACTAAATTACCTAAAATAATCTATTCATCATATTCTTCTGTTAAATAGAAGTTGAGTGGTTAGGCAGCTTTACATGTGGAATTGCTAAGGCTGCTCATGACATAGTACAAAATTTTTCAAAAATCAAAAATAGAAAAAATCTACAGAGTTAATATTTTTACCTACTAGATAAATTATTAATGTAATGGACAAAGACAAACTAAAATGTAGACTTCTCAGCTAATATTTTTAAAGTAACTTTTTCAGATATCCAGAACTATGATAACATAGAGAAAATTTTACTAGATTGAGTCAATACGTTTAAAGTAGAAAGAATAGTTGATAATATATTCTACACGGCTATTGATTATGCAATTTGGAACTTCCAAAAATAAAATTAAATGGCATAATTAAATTTGGATATTAGACATGAATTTCTGTCTTAAAATTTATAAAATTGAATAACTCATACCTTGGAACTATATTTAACTATTAAAATTTTTATTTTTTAAAAACAGCTGGGTTTATATAAATATATAACACATTTTTTTTTCTAGAGTGTCTTTAATCTTTTCACCTTGATTCACGATAAACTGTTCTGTTCAAATTGGTTTACCAAATCCATTTCCATGGTCATTAATTAACTAAATATAAAGTTGTACTACCAAGT
Source organism: Alouatta palliata (assembly GCA_004027835.1). Lineage (NCBI taxonomy): Eukaryota > Metazoa > Chordata > Mammalia > Primates > Atelidae > Alouatta > Alouatta palliata. Next base: position 126,919 of record PVKV010004314.1, on the reverse strand, counting down.
ATAATTCAGAGGCATTTTCTATCTACTATCTGTCCAAAAAACTGTTTAGTACCTTTAGTTTTGAGATTGAGTGTTGTGATTAGGTGACATCTGGAAGCTAACAAGAAACTCAGCAGCTTCTCTTTGACATTAAGTACCACAAAATACTACATTAACAGTTGTGGGGCTAGGAGAATAATAGAAAGTTAATTTATAAAAAGACAGTTTCGTAATAGCTAAAATTCTGAATCTCATTTATACAAGTATTTTTTTTTAATCTGGCTAAGCATCATTAGATTTCCTAAAGAGGTCTATCTGTAGCTTTTCTTCATTTATAGATATATTTCATAAAATTTAGAATCAGGTGTCACTTCCAAGTGTAGTTTAATGAAGTAACTAAAAGGACTTAACATGTTATCTTCTTGATTTTCTTTAAAGGAAAACATCTGAGTATCTTTAGTAAAGGAGAACTCTAATAATTATGTCAAGTTTGGAAATTAGAGCTACACTACAGTATTGGCCTATGTAAATGCACCCAATTCAACTTTTCCTGTGCTAATTCTTATGTGATGAAACATAAAATTATAGAAACAAGAATTATAACCTAATGTAAGAGAAAAATTCATTTTGACATTATTAGGTGACATCTAGATAATTATGTTGTATACTAATTTTTTGACTATGGAAACAGCATCTTAAATAATAAAGTAATATTCATCACGCAGAGGACAAAAGGATGAATTTAATGGTTTTCTGTTTGCTGGTTCTCAAAGAAGTGCTCTAACATACATACATTTATCCTAAGTTTTTTTTTGGTTTATTCTCGCTAATGCCATTCTTTCCATCCACATCTTCTATAGGTTTATGTTAGTCTCCTGTTTCACACCAATGCCTATCATTTCCTTTTGACAAGCATATCTATATTCATATGCTTTCAACCATTTAACTTCCCCTTGGAGATCCTACTGTAGATTATGTCTGTCCAGACAATGATTATAGCCATATATTGATAAGTCAATATTAATGAAAATCATACAATTTTAATTCTCTATTTATTTCAATAGTTATTTAAAAAAATTATCCTTTATTCACTAGCCCACAAGTGCAAAGCAGTGATTCAGTGTGGAAAGTTTTAAATGAGTGGCAGAGCCTTGATTTCTCATCTATTTGAAGATTTTACTGTTTTCTTCTTTTATATCTCCTCTTATTTTGATTGCACAAGCCTGCTGCATCATGAGAACTAAACTCCTCAGAGGTTCTTCGGGAGACCTCCAGCCAGATCTCACCATGTGGGACCTTTTATAATAGTCTCCTCATACTTTATGGTTGTTCCCAGTGTAGAGAACTTTGATGTACTAAGGTAGAGGAAAGACAGAGAAGAAAGACTGAATTGTGGGAAGTATATGATAGCAATAAACAAAGCATAGAATGGAAAAAAAATTATATTCTCTGTCTGGTGAGCAAGAATGTAGAGCAATAAAAATACCAAATAAATGTTAAATAAATAAACATATGCTATTTTATATTAATTTCTTTCTTACATGTGAACACATGGGTTGTAAAATATACTGCATTGATCATAGCTCTACCACAAGGTATCTTTCATGAGTGTTTGTTAGTTTCATAATTCATGTAACTTAAGGTTACTATTGAGTGCTGTATACATGCATTGTGCATGTGGGCAGTGCAATTGGACCTTCCATGGTACGCTTTTTGATGCTTTTTTGTACACTGACACTCTCCTGAACACCACAATTCATCACAGTGCTGGGTAATAAAAATAGCATGTCTGAAGGATAAACAAATTCATCTTGATAATTAAATGGAATAGAAACTCAGCATATAATTTTTCATATTTTAATTTGTTTATTTTGTGTTATACAGTTGCAGCTTAAGTCTGTATAATACCAAATTTTTTCAGACCCTACTAATGTACTTGGTACTATAGGAAAATGGGTCTTTTGGCCGGGTATTTGGCTCAGGCCTGTAATCCCAGCACTTTGGAAGGTGAGGTGGGTGGATCACTTGAGGTCAGGAGTTTGAGACCAGCCTGGCCAACATGATGAAACTTTGTCTCTACTAAAAATACAAAAAAAAGAATAGCAGGGCGTAGTAATGCATGCTGTGAACCAGCTACTGCAGAGCCTAGGAGAGGAGAATCGCTAGAACCGGTGAGGTGGAGGTTGCAATGAGCCAAGATCACACCACTGCAATCTAGCCTGTGTGACAGCGCAAGATAAGACTCCATCTCAAAAAAAAAAAAAAAAAAAAAAAAAAAAGAGAGAGAGAGAGAAAAAAGATAAATGGGTCTTTGTTTTAACTTTATCTTAAATTAGGCTGAGCTAAGACATTGACCTCTGATATTTTTCTCACAGAAAGTCCATAACTACTGATGCTCAAAGTGAGTTACAAAAATGTAATATTTTAGTTAATTAAATATTGAGGACAATTTAATAGCAATATTGTACAACACATAGTTTTTAAAACTTAGGTTCTTCATTGCAGCCAAGTGTTTTCATACTGTCATAGAGGTTAGTGAAAAACATGCTTCATTTAAGCAAAACTTGGTAACTAAAATGGAACTTTCCTTAATATAAGATTTAAGGTGTATATATAGATATATATTTGTCTTGTACTTTAGGTTCTAGGGTACAAGTACAGATCATGCAGGATTGTTGCATAGGTACATATATGGCAATGTGGTTTGCTGCCTTCAACCCCCCAGCACCTATATCTAGCATTTCTCCCCATGTTATCTCTCCTCAACCTCACTTCCCCAGCTGTCCCTTCCCTAGTCCCCATCAACAGATCCCAGTGTGTGATGCTCCTCTCCCTGTGTCCATGTGTTCTCACTGTTCAACACCCGACTATGAGTGAGAAATGCAATGTTTGATTTTCTGTTCTTGTGTCAGTTTGCTGAGAATGATGGTTTCCAGATTCATCCACGTCCCTACAAAGGACACAAATTCATAGTTGTTTATGGCTGCATAGTATTCCATGGTGTATATGTGCCACATTTTCCCTGTCCAGTCTATCATCGATGGGTATTTGGGTTGGTTCCAGGTCTTTGCTATTGTAAACAGTGCCACAATAAACATACGCGTGCATGTGTCTTTATAATAGAATGATTTATATTCCTTTGGATATATACCCAGTAATGGGATTGCTGAGTCAAATGGAATTTCTATTTGTAGGTCCTTGAAGAATCTCCACACTCTCTTCCATAATGGTTGAACTAATTTAGACTCCCACTGACAGTGTAGAAGTGTTTCTATTTCTCGACATCCTCTCCAGCATCTGTTGTCTCCAGATTTTTTAATGATCGCCATTCTAACTGGCGTGAGATGCTATCTCAGTGTGGTTTTGATTTGCATTTCTCTAATGACCAGTGATGATGAGCATTTTTTCATGTGTTTGTTGGCCTCATGTATGTCTTCTTTTGAAAAGTGTCTGTTCATTTCCTTCGCCCACTTTTGAATGGGCTTGTTTGTTTTTTTCTCATAAATCTGTTTTAGTTCTCTGTGGATTCGGGATATTAGCCCTTTGTCAGATGAGTAGATTGGAAAAAAATTTTTCCCATTCTGTTTGTTGCTGGTTCACTCTAATGATTGTTTCTTTTGCTGTACAAAAGCTCTGGAGTTTAATTAGATCCCATTTGTCTATTATGGCTTTTGTTGCCCATACTTTTGGTGTTTAGTCATGAAGTTCTTGCCTATGTCTATGTCCTGAATGGTTTTGCCTAGGTTTTCTTCTAGGGTTTTTATGATGTTAGGTCTTATGTTTAAGTCTTTAATCCATCTGAAGTTAATTTTAGTCTAAGGTATCAGGAAGGGGTCCAGTTTCTGTTTTCTGCACATGGCTAGCCAGTTATCCCAACACCATTTATTAAACAGGGAATCCTTTCCCCATTGCTTTTTTCTAGTTTGTCAAAGATCAGATGGTTGTAGATGTAGATGTGTAGCATTACCTCCAAAGCCTCTGTTCTGTTCCATTGGTCTATATCTCTGTTTTGGTACCAGTAACTGTAAGGGTTATTGCTGACTTTAAAATGAGGAAACTGAGACCAGTATAAGAAAATGAAAAACCAATTTATTCAGCTACCAGGTGAGGTTTTATGCTCTAGGAGGGGGACAGAGAAGTCACGCTTAACTTTTAGGGCAAGGGGTTTTATAGGGAGTTAAGGCATTTAATTGGGAACTGAGGAGACGAAGCATAAGGCACTTGATTGAATATTGGAACACCAGACGTGGAGGAGGCAAGCTGCTACTAGTGGGCAGGCGGGATTTTTGGTTAGCGGGCCGCCTTGGGGAAAAATGACCTTGACAGGGCAAAGTGCTTATTGGGCAAGGGAGTGCTATTAGGCAAGAAAGTGCTATTGGGCAAGAAAGTGCTATCAGGCAAGGTTTGTCGGGGCTTTCCGAAAATTTTTGGGTGGGGGTTTCCAGTGGCAGGCTAGGTGTTGGGGTGCCAAGTTTGCCTCAGGGGTGAGTGTTGGGGAGGCTATGTGGAGGACTTAAATGTTGATCACGGAGTGGTGATGTAATTCCCAGATGCTGGGAGGAATGGGCATGTCCGAGCTCCAGCGAGGCAACCGGCCTTACAGTAACATGCTGTTTTGATTACTGTAGCCTTGTAGTATAGTTTGAAGTCAGGTAGCATGATGCTTCCAGCTTTGTTATTTTTGCTTAGGATTGTCTTGGCTATGCAGGCTCTCTTTTGGTTCCATATGAAGTTTTAGATGTTTTTTTCCAGTTCTGTGAAGAGGGTCCTAGGTAGCTTGATGGGGATAGCGTTGAATCTATAAATTACTTTGGGCATTATGGCCAGTTTCACATTATTGATTCTTCCTAACCATGAGCATGGAATGTTTTTCCATCTGTTTGTGTCCTCCCTTATTTCCTTGAGCAGTGGTTTGTAGTTCTCCTTGAAGAGGTCCTTTACATCCTTTGTTAATTGTATTCCTAGGTATTTTATTAACTTTGTAGCAATTGTGAATGCAAAATCACTCTTGATTTGGCTCTCTTTTAGTCTGCTATTGATATATAGAAATGCTTGTGATTTTTGCACATTGATTTTGTATCCTGAGATTTTGCTGAAGTTGCTTATCAGTTTAAGGAGATTTGGGGCTGAGATGATGGGGTCTTCCAAATACACAATCAGGTCGTCTGCAAGTAGAGACAATTTGACTTCCTCCTTTCCTAATTGAATACCCTTTATTTCTTTTTCTTGCCTGATTGCTCTGGCTAGAATTTCCAATACTGTATTGAATAGGAGTGGTAAGAGAGGACATCCTTGTCTAGTGCTGGATTTCAAAGGGAATGCTTCCAGTTTTTGCCCACTCAGTATGATATTGGCTGTGGGTTTGTCATAAATAGTTGTTTTTATTTTGAAATATGTTTCATCAATACCTGGTTTCTTGAGAGTTTTTAGCATAAAGTGCTGTTGAATTTTGTTGAAAGCCTTCTCTGCATCTATTGAGATAATAATGTGGTTTTTGTCTGTGATTCTGTTTATGTGGTGTATTACGTTTATAGATTTGTGTATGTTGAACCAGCCTTGCATCCCCAGGATGAAGCCTATTTGATCGTGATGGATAAGCTTTTTGATGTGCTGTTGCAATCAGTTTGCCAGTATTTTATTGAAGATTTTTGCATCTATGTTCATCATGTATATTGGCCAGAAGTTTTCTTGTTTTGTTGAGTCTCTGCTGGGTTTTGAATATCAGGGTTATGTTGGTTTCATAAAATGATTTGGGAAGGATTCCCTCTTTTTGTATTGTTTGGAATAGTTTCAGAAGGAGTGGTATCAGCTCTTTGTATGTCTGGTAGAATTTGGCTGTGAACCCATCTGGACCTGGACTATTTTTGGTTGGTAAGCTGTTAATTGCTGCCTCAACTTCAGCCATTGTCATTGGTCTATTCAGGGTTTCAATTTCTTCCTGGTTTAGGCTTGGGAGGGTGCAGGTGTCCAGAAATTTGTCCATTTCTTATAGTTTTACTGGTTTATGTGCACAGAGTTTTTTGTAGTAATCTCTGATGGTAGTTTGTATTTCTATGGAATCAGTGGTGATATCCCCTTTATCATTTTTATTGCATCTATTTGATTCTTCTCTCTTTTCTTTTTTATTAATCTGGCTAGCATTCAGTCTATTTTGCTGATCTTTTCAAAACCCAGCTCCTGGATTTATTGATTTTTTGAAGGGTTTTTTTGTGTGTGTCTCTATCTCCTTCAGTTCTGCTCTGATCTTAGTTATTTCTTGTCTTCTGCTAGCTTTTGAGATTTTTTGATCTTTCTTCTCTAGCTCTTTCAATTTTGATGATAGGGTGTTGATTTTAGATCTTTCCTTGCCTCTCATGTGGGCATTTATTGCTGTAAATCTTCCTCTAGACACTGCTTTAAATGTGTCCCATAGATTCTGGTATGTTGTGTCTTTGTTCTCATTGGTTTTGAATAAAATCTTTATTTCTGCCTTCATTTCATTGTTTAAGCAGTCAACATTCAGGAGCCATGAAGCTGTGCAGTTCTGAGTTAGTTTCTGAATTCTGAGTTCTAACTTGATTGCACTGTAGTCTGAGAGACTGTTTGTTATGATTTCTGTTCTTTTGCATTTGCTGAAGAGTGATTTACTTCCAATTATGTGGCCAGTTTTAGAACAGGTGTGATGTGGTGCTGAGAAGAATGTATATTCTGCAGATTTGGGGTGGAGAGTTCTGTAGATGTCTACTGAACTTAGGTTTGCTTGGTTCAGGTCTGAGTTCAAGTCCTGGATATCCTTGTTAATTTTCTGTCTTGTTGATCTGTCTAATATTGACAGTAGAGTGTTAAATTCTCCCACTATTATTGTGTGGGAGTCTAAGTCTCTTTGTAGGTCATTAAGAATTTGCTTTATATATCTGGGTGCTCTTGTATTAGGTGTGTATATATTTAGGATCATTAGCTCTTCTTGTTGCATTGATTCTTTTACCATTATGTGATGTCCTTGTCTCTTTTGATCTTGTTGGTTTAAAGTCCATTTTATCAGAGACTAGGATTACAACTCATGCTTTTTTTTTTGCTCTCCATTTGCTTGATACATCTTCCTCCATCCCTTTATATTGAGCTTATGTTTGTCCTGCTCGTGAGATGGGTTTCCTGAATACAGCATACTGATGGGTTTTGACTTTTTATCCAATTTGTCAATCTGTGTCTTTTGATTGGGCCTTTTAGCCCATTTACATTTAAGATTAATATTGTCATGTGTCAATTTGATCCTGCCATTTTGATGCTAGCTGGTTGTGTTGCCTGTTAGTTGATGTAGTTTCTTCATTTTGTCAATGGTCTTTACCATTTGGTATGTTTTTGGAGTGGCTGGTGCTAGTTGTTCCTTTCTACGTTTAGTGCTTCTTTCAGGAGCTCTTATAAGGCAGGCCTGGTGGTGACAAAATCTCTTAGCAATTGCTTGTTGGTAAAGGATTTTCTTTCTCCCTCACTTATGAAGCTTAGTTTGGCTGGATATGAAATTCTAGGTTGAAAGTTCTTTTCTTTAAGGATGTTGAATTTTGGCCCCCACTCTCTTCTGACTTGTAGGGTTTCTGCTGAGAGATCTGCTGTGAGTCTGATGGGCTTCCCTTTATGGGTAACCCGACCTTTCTGTCTGGCTGCTCTTAGCATTTTTTCCTTCATTTCAACCCTGGTGAATTTGACAATAATGTGCCTTGGGGTTGCTCTTCTTGAGGAATATCTTTGTGGTGTTCTCTGTATTTCCTGGACTGGAATGTTGGCCTGCCTTGCTAGGTTGGGGAAGTTTTCCTGGATAATATCCTGAAAGTGTTTTCCAGCTTGGGTTCATTCTCTCTGTCACATTCAGGTTCACCTATCAAATATAGATTAGGTCTTTTCACATAATCCCATATATCTTGGAGGCTTTGTTCATTTTTTTCACTCTTTTCTCTCTATTCTTGCCTTCTCGTTTTATTTTCAGAGATGCCCTGCCCAGCAAGGAGGTAGTCTAGTCACAGTCTGCCAGCAGAGGTGTTGCTGAGCTGCCATGGGCTCTGCCCAGCTGCTGTGTGAACTTCCTTGCAGTTTTGTTTACAGAGGTACAGTTAGAACTGCCTTGGTAATGGCAGTCTGCCTCAGTAATAGCAGATTGCCTCAGTAACGGTGGACTGCCTCAGTAATGGTGGACTGCCTCGGTAATGGGGAACTGCCTTGGTAGTGGTGGACTGCCTCAGTAATGGTGGATGCCCTTTCCCCCACCAAGCTGAACTGCCCCTGTCCAAGCTGCGCTTACTATCAAACTCCAGAGCATTTCAGATTGCTAGTCTTTGTGGAGGTAGGACCTGCTGAGCCAGATCACCTGGCTCCCTGTTTCAGCCCCCACTTTATTTTTTTTCATTTCAATGGGTGTCTCTCTATCCCAGGTGTTCCAGGTACCAGTTGAAACGGCCACCCAGATTTGTGTGAGTTTTGTGCAGAGACCTGTAGAGCTGGCTGAAATAGCCATGCTGGAAACTCATGGTAGTTTTCAGCCTGGGACTATCCTGGTCTGTGGGCAGTAAAAACTCATTTGGAAATGCAGTGATCACTCACCCTCTGCGTTGTTCTCACTGGGAACTGCACTCCAGAGCTATTCCTATTCAGCCATCTTGGATCCCTTCTGGTATAAGGTTATTGATCTCTCTGTCATCAAAGGAAATTTTGAAATGTTTTATTGATGCTCAAAACATAGGATAATATGCAAATTCAGTCTTAATCAAATTTTTACTATACCTAAATATTATATACCACAGTATATTGAAAAGTTATTTTAGGATAAATATTGCTATTTGGTTTTGAAATAATCTGCAATAGGCAAAAAATTATTCTCATCAACCTAGTAAGCAAAACAGGAAGAAAAAATCTACAAAAATAATATAAATGGGGCCAGGTGTGGTGGCTCACACTTGTAATCCCAGCACTTTGGGAGTGTGAGGCCAGAGCATCACCTGAGGCCAAGGGTTCAAGAGCAGCCTGGTCAATGTAGTGAGTCCCTATATCTTTAAATAAGAATAGTAATAAAACTAATAAAGTTATCTGAATATATAATTTTTGAACTTTGAATATGCTATTTTAAGTACATATATTTGAATAAAGAAGTGGAGAATCTAAATATTATAATATCTGTCTCCTAAAATTAATCTCAACAAAATAAATATAAAACTCAGTTAACCATCTGTTTATCCAAATAACATACTAATCTTTCAGTAAAATAAGTTAGCACAGAATGAGGCAACATACTTTTGGTCCAATGGAAAACATCTACAAACTTAAAATAATTTTTATTTATTTTCTCTTACAAAAACATTATATTTAATTACTGAAAATTATGATGTGTCTATATTAAAACCCTATATAAGAAACCACATAGACTACCATGTTTTAAAACTTAAGAACTTTAAAATTACAATTGTATCTTGCAAAATTTTAATCTACTAACATCTTAATAGTTAGATTTTTATTCAACTTCCATTTTATAGCTTCTAACTTTAGAGGCCATTTTAAGGTGAAGTTAGTATTAAGCACATCCATAGCCTTATAAAGATTTCTGCATTAAAATCAATGATATAGTTTGAGAGATGTGCATCTTTCCTTTCTGATAATTCATTTTAAATACAAATTTGCTTGAAGTTGCAACAAAATGATTTTACCCCTAAATTTTTTTTTCAAATACTTGGATCATTAAAATGAATCAGTGTTTAGTGTTTTAAAAATCTAGCAATTTTTTATTTTTATGAATCTTAACTACAGTTGTAAGATTGTTAATATAAAAGGATAGACTAATTTATTATGATAAATAGTCTATATATGGGTAATATATTTTGATTAATGCAGTTAAAATGCTACATATAAATACTGCAGAGACGTAAAAAAATATAAGTCTCTGCAGTATTTATATGTAGCATTTGTAAGCAAACAAATGTCTCTTCACATATGTAAAGAGTCAAATTCAGCCTTTTAAAAATTTAGTGAAGCAGGAAAGCTTTATTGTTCATAATTTATGTTTTGGAGCAATTATGGAACGTTGTTTGAATAATCGTGAGTCAATATATATTCCTCATAAATACGTTAGATGTCAATATTTTCTAAACACTGTATTTTAACAATTAGTGGTTCAAGTTGTAGAACATATTCTCGAAACATAAAAATTAGGAAGGTTTTATCACCTTTCCATTCCAAGCTTATTTTGATGAAGTCTTTTTGTTTAGCATATTGTCTGATCAGGTTACAATATAAGTTTTAAATGGTTAAAAAAAAAAAGTCTTTATTTTTTATTTATTTTGTATCTAGCCTAATTGTCCTATTGGTATTGATGTAAGAATAATAAAAATACAAAAAATCCTGAGATTGTGTAAAGTAAATTAAATATCAGATATACATTAGTATGTTCAACAAAAGTTATCTAAAATTCAAATATAAATGATCCTAATAATTACATTAAATGATTTTCTAACTGAATATTCTTTAGAAATATAATTCATCCTTGGGCTCCTGAGTGTCTTAATGAATGTTCCTAGGAGGCTCATTGCCAGCCATAATCCCACTCCATGTAAAACTTTTCTGGGTAAACAGATACACAGCCACAGAGGAAAATAAGCAAAATCCGTATAATAATCAGCCTGGTCAATCACTTGCAAATGTACATATAGTTATGTTATTTATTAGATCGAGCTATACAATCATTACAACAAAGTGTGAATAGTAACATTGGGTTGACTGAAATGACAGACATAGACATCACTATGTTAAATAGAATAGCTCATACTCAAAGAATTCAGAATAAAGTCAGTGCTATCAGAGTCAGCAACATTATCTTATGTGAAGCAAGCTATAAAACTCTGCAGCCCACTGTCTAGGGGCCATGGAACTGTGAGAGCAAAGCAAAAGGAAATTCCCCCCAGAGAGCAGAACCTAAGGCTGACTGCTAAAATAACAATGACACACACTCCATGTAACAAATGAGGTCTTCTCAGCTCTTACTTGACTAAGTTTTGGTCAGTGCCATCAACCAAAAACTGCTGACATTTTTATGTTGTTCTTTCTTCTGAATGGGAGTTTCTATTGTGTGTATGCTGTTTCTACTCAACCACTATATTTGGGGGATTATGGAAAATTAAGCTATTAATTTGTGTATCATTTAAAGAGCTAAACTCTGGACGTATAGATAGGACTGGGTATCATATGAAGATATTAGACTTGATTTGGGTCTAGTATTTTGGAGATAAATTTTTAAGCAAATTGTCATCTAGCAGTTTCTTACAGTATTCCTGAGCAGATACCTAATGCATTCCTTGTGTCTTGTCTCTTCCTTTCTATGCCTTACTCCCTTTCTTTGGACTATAAATACTACTCCTGGAGCTCAGTGAAGGCAAATATAATACCAGGAGTAAGTGGAGTAGAAACACAAAAAGATATTTTGTATACCTGAGGAATTGGTGGAGCAGAATTTTCATGTCAGTCTATTTTCAAACTGTTAAGTGAAAGAGAAATAAAATTCTATCAAGCTTAAGCCAATGTAATTTTTCCTCCCATTGCTCACATCTAAACTGAATCTGTTAACGTTGAACATGTAACTAAAACTTGATAACATTGAACATGTAATAGGCCCAAAGAATGTCACAAATACAATAATATCAATAGTGTTTAGATAATACAGTTGTCCCTTGGTATCCACAAGGATTGATTCCAGAACCCCTTGATTCTAAAATCCTCAGATGCTCAAGTCTTTTATATAATGTCTTAGTATTTGCATATAACCTATGTACACCCTTCCATATACTTTAAATAATCTCCACATTACTTATGACACCTAATATAATGTAAATCCTCTTTAAATAGTTGTTATATTGTTACATTTTTGTTTGTATTAGTTTTAATTTGTTTCTTCAAATATTTTCCATATGCGGTGGTTGACTCCTCCAATGTAGAACTCATGGATATGCTTTTTCTGAGATTTGAAAGGGAGAGAATCTACACAAGTCTTATCTGCCCATTTAAATTGTAGCTTAGAATAATCTTGTTTTTCTGGTGTAAAAATCTTGTTTTTCTGGTTCTGTGTTCTTATTTCATGGATTAAAATATATTTTCTGTGTGTATCCATTTATGCTTCATAATTGCTTTGCAACTGTAGAGTTTTGTCACAGTTTATTCTTTGACCCGCCTCTCATCTTCTCTGATCTCCTCCTTCAATTATCCAGAAGTTAGGGGCAAAAAAATATGACTAGGTATAATTGGGCAGTCTCTTCTTTATCCCTAATGCCACTGCCAAACCCCAGTTTTGGAATGGGCCATATATGGAGTGGTTTCCCTATCCACTTTCTCTGATAAGTCTCCGGACTTTATGGTTCATGGTAAAGGGGTAGGAATAGGTACTTCAGAAATGCATACACTTACATCATATTGTAGTGCACCCTATTTTGAGTATGGAAATTATTTATCAACTCATAAATTCTTTTTTGCAATCTGATTTTAATTTCTCTATAAATGGAAGTTGTTCCTCAGAATGTATAAGATAATACTGTATCTATTTGCTAGGTTTAACATTGACGAAGTTCATATATCTCTATTTTTGGTTCCTTTTATTCTTTTCACTGAATATCTTAGAAAGAATCTTTAAACCTACATCTACACAAGAATCTACCTTTAAAACTTCCATAAAACATAAGATTAATGATAATAACATTTGTGTAAGACAGATCTTGGAATAAGTTATTTTCATATTAATATATGAAAATTAATACATTAAAAAATCTGTGCAAAAACCTTACTCCCACATGTGATAGATTCTGACAGTTGAATAACTTCCTGTGGGAATCACATGGATACTTTTACTGTATGCTGACTCTTTATTAGCAAATCTTCCAGATTAATATACAAGGAAATCATCTAACTCTCAAAAACTAAGAAACATAGATTATAATAGGAGTAGAGTTTGAATAATGATGAAAGTTAAATAGTTATAAGGGTAAATGTAATTTTCCAGCTGTTTCTCATATATCAAATTTATCCTCTATAAAACTAAGCAAAATTTATTCTCTGTAGAGAAATACTTGATGACTATAGAGAGCTTGGTTTATATGTGACTCCTTTTCAAAACATTTTTTAAAACCTTCAATATTATATATAATTAGCACTTGGCTATAATTATTTCTAAACCTGCTATTTGCTAACCCACATGTTCTTCAAATCAATTCTGACAGTTTTGCAGTCACATAAAGTCCATGTGAACTATATGAAGTATTTTCATAAAAGGCACATTACGTTAATTCAGTAAGGACACTTTGATATATGTTTTTCTTTTCACATAGCACCAGTTAATTTATCTCAACGCTTTGTCTTCCTAGGTGCAGCATCAAGCTCTCATGTATGTGGCTGCCCATCTAAGGTAAAAATGAAGGCTTCTATATTGAGTTTTATAGCCATCACTGTGTTTACAACAATGCTATCTCCAAAAGAGCTCTTTGCCTACCAGAATAGTCTATTTTCTGGACTAAACTCTAATTTGTTAGAGAAAATGTTTAGTAGAAGAATACCATCTTGATTCTGAGCAAAAATATAGAAATAAACGTAAAAGGAATGACTAAAGAGAGCCAAAGATAGGTGTTCTTCCTAAGTTACTGCATAAAGCATGGTCACAGTAATCTTCAGGACTTTCAACTGAATCTTCCCTGAAAACAAATACAGTTTTCTGAATTCTGAATTATTCCAAGAGTTATATAAAAGACAATGAGAATGTTTGCATTCTTCCTCTGACATCCTAGCAATCTTATTTATGAGAAGTCTGATTAAAAACAAAGCAAACCTTGACAGTTAATCCCAAGAGGAAAATGAAAGGGCATATAATGCATCTAGTGACATTTTTAATGTGACATAAACAAATAACTAAAATAATTATAGTAAACAAGTTCTTACAAAGTAACGAAGTTTAGTTGAGGGAAATGACACCCTTCTGTATTATCTATAGTTATTGAATTAGTTTATTCTTTATTCTTTTAAATCACTTCTTTTCCCAAACGAGTAAGACATAATTTTCAATATTCATTTCCTCATTAAACTATACTTTATCATTTACAATGTAATGCATAACACAGCCAAAAAGAAAACAACTTTGTTCTCATCATAGACAATTTTAGAAAAGTTATCATAAAACGCATGTTATCATCGTAAGAACTTAATACTAACTCTCTTGAATTATTTCTATGTTGAAATATTTTTATGGGCATATTAAATTTATTAGTTACATTCTACAGGTTAAATGTATTTAGTATTTCTTAGAATTTTTGGTTAAAATAAGAAATCAACTTGCTTTGTCACTCTCTGTTTTCATTAGAAGCAAAGTATTTATATGCCTGTTGTACCATTTAGGTGATATTGCTGATTATTATAGGTTAAAAGTTGCAGATGAACATTATTCATGCAGCAGCATATATATTTACCTATCAGGAGCTCTTCAGAAACCTAAGAAATTATGTTGTACAAATTCGTTGTTATCTGTTGCAAAACGTGTCCATTTGTAATTCAGATAAGACTCATCTCTTCAAACAGTGAAGGCTGACAATAATTTTCCAAGTGTATCAGTTTATCTACAAATTTAAAATGAACACTTCTAGAGAAAAATGATAAATGCTGAAAATATTTCATTGTTCAAATCGTCTTTAAATATTTCCCAAATTGATCTTATATACATATTTTAAATCATTGTAATGTCAATTTTGGAACATGGCATGCTGAATTTTACTATGCAGGTAAATCTTCTTTGACTAAGAAATACCCATCAGTGGCCTTGCTTTGGACATTTGCTTAAAGACATTTTGAGATCACAAGCAGTTACCAACATGTGATTTAATAGTTTCCTTTTTAGTTTAGAAATCACTATACTTCCAGAGGACTGTAAGAGAGTAAGATAGTCTCCTATTTCTCAGGAAACACTGAATACTCATATGAAGACTTAAAATTTGCAATGAATAGAGAATAAGAGAAAGATTAGAAAAGATGCTTAAGAAAACCGAGAGTACACACACTTAAAATTCTACATATCTAAAGATTATAAGAAAAACAAATACTAAATAAATGCTAAGGAGGAAAATTAAATTAAAGACAGTCATTTTAAATTACAGGCAGTGAGGGTGGTAGAGAGAAGAGAAGGATAAAAGTAGATAAATACAAAGAAACTTCACTCATCCCATCCTTAAATTTAAAGTATTTCATAAACTTTCAATTTGCAAAAATTGTATCTGTAAAGTCTAATAAAGTGAAGCACAATAAAAAGGGCTATGCCTGTACCTATAAAGACATTTACTTTAAGAAGTTGGCTCATACAATTGTTGAGGCTTGGCAAGTCCAAAATCTGCTGGGATAGGCAGGCAGGCTGGAGACTCAGGGAGAGTTGCAGCAGTTCGAAGACAGTTTGCTGGCAGAATTCCTTCTTGCTTGGGGGTTGTCAGTCTTTACTCTATTAAGGCCTTCAACAGATTGGATGAAGTCCACCCACATTATGTAAAGCAATCTGCCTTACTCGATGTCCACCAATATAAATGTTAATCTCATCCAAAAAATTACCCGCACAGAAATGTCCAGAATAATGTTTAACCAAATATCTCAGCAACATGGCCCAACCAAGTTGACACATGAAATTAAGCATCACAGATGGTTTTAAGCAACAGTAACAAGATCTGACTTGTTTATCGATGTGATTATTCTGGCATTTGTAATGAGAATAGACTTAAAAGGAATGAAGTAAAGAAATAGGAAAAATATTTGCAGTTAGAAGGCATTATAAGAATCCATGTAAAAAATGACAAATGATGGTAACTTAGATTAAAGTAGTAGTTGCAGAGATGATGGGAATTGGTTGGATTCTGAACATAATCTGAAGGCAGAGTCAACGGGATTTGCTTAAATTTTAGATAAGGAGTTTAAGAGAAAGAGATGAGTAATGGATAAATCTAAAAGAGGTGTGTGTGTGTTTTTTTTTAAGTGAACTTTTAATTTAAATGTCATATACATAGAAAGAGGAGTAAAAAAACCAGAATATAAGAATACAAATTGATGAATTTCACAAAGCAAACACACTTATGTAACCATAATCTAACTTATAAAACAGATACAACCCCTGAAGTCTTTGTGCCCCCTCTGGTCATTAATCTTCCAATGTAACCAGTGTTCTGACTTTACATACCATAGTTGCAGCTCATTTACTCTTTTTGCTGTGTAGTAGTCTATAGTATAAATATACCCAAATTTATGTACCCAATATATGGTTGATTCACATTTGAATTGTTTCTAGTTGAGGGCAAATATGAATAATGCTGTTATGAATATTTCTGAGCGTATCTTTAGATGAACATGTATGTCTGCTTCGATATCTAGGACTGGAATAGCTGAATTGTAGGCTATGTTTATGTAAATAGAATATGGCAGCTGTTATACTTCTGCTTTCCAAACTACATGGAAACTGTAACACCACACTAACCTGGAGAAGTATAAGTGAAAATTTGGAAACAAAATCCAGCTTATCTAAATCAACTCAAAGTAAATCTTCCTCATTTATTATCTCTCATGAGATTTTGCTCATTATTTTTGTTATTGTTTAGGAAAACCATTGCTTGTGAAATATTGATCTAGTTTTTTAACAATATTTATGAACTAACTCATGTGCCTAACAGTTTGAATTTTTTTAATATTTAAATGATCCAATTATCCTAATGGCAAAAAAATTATTTTGACCCTTTTAGACCCTAGATCCTTCCCTTCAAAGCCTTCATACCTGTTACTTCTTTTCTTTTTCCTATTAGTTTATAAAAGATTCTACAATGCAGAACAGTGACAAAAAAGCAGGGAAGACTATTTTTTTTCTAAGTTTAATTGAAATGCCACTGATTTTTGTTCATGAAGTATTTTGTTTTGCTGTTAGATTCATCGGATAATTCTTACACAAAAGAAAATATTCTGTTAAGTCTCCTAGAAGTTCTCAAATTTATGTTGAATTTTATCAATTTTTTAACATATTGAGAGAAACGTATGCTTTTCTACTTGAATATACTGGTATATTAGATTATTATTTATCATGCATTTTCTTATATTGACCCCTCCTAACATTATATGACAAACTATCCTTGTTCTTGATGTAATATACTTTTTAGACATTGCTAAATTTAATTTGTTATAATTTTATTAGAGATTTTTACATCTAGATTCAGAAAATGAGAATGGCCAGTACTTTCCTTGGGTTCTTTTTGTTCATATCAGGATTATGTTAGACGTACAAAATGATTTGGATAACTTCCCAGGGTTTACTGTGTCCTGAAAAGTTTTTATGCTCTAGGAAAGTTGAGATTTTCTGTTCTTCAAAGATGTAGCAAAAAGTGCTTTAAAAAATATTTGGCCTGTTGTATTTAGAGAGGTAGATATTTAAATATCATTTCAGCATGTCTTTTGTTAGTGTTTATGTATATTTCTTTATAATTATTAGTCAGTTTGATATTTTTTATTTTCTTAAAATAATGTATCTTATTTTCAATATTTAAAAATGTTTGTATTTATAATGATGGCCCATTATTTAATCTTGAAGTTGCTTATATGTTAATGCTCTTACATTTCAAGATCATATTGAGGAGAAGTTTTTAAACATTGTTTTGTATTTTATGCTTCAAAGAAACAAGCTTCTGTTTTGATCTCTTCATAGATAGCTTTAGAAAAACATCATAAAATGCATGCTATCATCATAGAGGCTTGGTACTTGCTTACTCTCTTGAATTATTTCTTATACTACAAAAGAAAAGAAATTAAAAGAAACATGTATTATGTACAAATATTAAGTTGCCAGACTGTAAACTGCATACCTGAAGTAAATATTTATACATTCCAACTTTTATTGATTCATTTATTTCAATCATTTATTTCAGACATATCTTTAGGGGCATAGATACTGGCATGGTGATAAGATCTGATGGAAATGTAATAAGCAAAATTAGACACAGGCTTGCTTGCATGTAACTTTCCATGTGGACAAATATATAAATGTAAAACAGTAGCTGTGATAATAAAGAGATGATATTTTAAGTGCATAAAAGTGAGACTTAGCCTTCCCTGGAATAGAGAAAGTTTCCTTAAGGTTGAATTTCAAGCTTCAGGATAAAGGGACTTAGTTATGTAACCAGGGGAGAAAAAATTTCCAGACATATGCCAAATCATATAGTGAAGAAAGTGTAGGGGACAGGAAAAATTAGTAAAACAAACAGTATAACTGGAGCTAATTGGAAAGGCACCTCATGGTGAGAACATTTAAAGAACAGCTTTAAATTCTTTTAAAAAGTATAGAAAACATAAATTATTATTTTTAGTAAATGTAGGCTAGGTTACATAGAAGTATCTTCAAGTCAGACAACAAAATTCTGAATAAGATATGAAAAAAAGTCAAAAGTTAATCAAAAGTCTGAAAGACAAATAGCAGGACAAAACAGAACAGAAAATGAAAACTTGAGATGTAAACAATATTCTCAAATAAGATTTGGGGATAGATTAAATCAGGTTGTGAAATTTAAGTGAGATTTTTATGGACTTGAAAAGATAATAGAACTCAATGTCATATTAATGTTTACCCACAATTCATTCCAAATTCAGGATGAATCTAATTTTAGGACTTCACATGTGTAAGTCCAAACAAGACACATCCACAGAAAAGTTTTGATCATGCCAGTCAGTAAAGATTTGGAGAAGTGGTTATTCTTTTAAATGCACAGACCTCACCAGAAAGCATCAGTGATCATGAAAACAGAGAAAAATGGCCCTGATAAAGGAACAAAATAAATATGAGGAAACAGATTCTAAAGATATGGAGGTATATGAAGTACCTGAACAAATAATTCAAAATAATCATCATAGAAATGCTCAATGAGGTCAAGAAAATCATGTGTGAAAAAAATGACTATTTCAGCTAAAACCTGCAAATATAAAAGAACTGCTAAAATAAATTGTGTAGCTGAAGAATTCAATGACTAAGTTAAAAAATTCACTAGAAGGGTTAAACATGAGACTTGATGAAGCCAAAGAAAGAATCAGTAAACTCAACAACAGGTTATTGGAAATTAATTAGTTACAGGGAAAAAAAAGGAAAAAAAAATAGAATGAAAATGACTAAGAAAAGCAGAAAGGATTTATGAGACATCATTCATGAAACCAAATATATATTACATAAGTCCCAGAAACAGATGAGAGAGAAAGGATCAGAAAGCTTATTTAAAGAATTAAGGATTGAAAACTTCCTACATCTGTGGAAGGAACTGGACATCCATATTCAAGAAGACCAAAAGGTTCCAAATGAGATAAACCAAAAGAAGTCCACATTTAAATCAAATTGTCAAATGTCAAAGACAAAGAAAATTTTGAAAACAGGAAAAGAAAGTTGGCATAACACATACAAAGGAATCTTTAAAAGACTATAGATGGATTTCTTAGCAAAAAACCTTGAAGGTCAGAAGGTAGTAGGATGATATATGCCAAGAAGTAAAATAAAAAACATTGTGATCCATGAATACTACAACCAGAAAAACTTTTCTTAAAAAATGATGAAGAAATGGACTTTTCCAGATAAACAAAAGCTGAGGGAGTTCATTACCACTAGACCTTCCTTACAAGAAAAACTAAAAGTTGTTCTTCAAGTTGAATCAAAAGAATGCTACACAGCAACACAAAAGCATAGAAAAATACGAAGCTTTCAGATAAAGGTAAACATATAGAGAAATACTGTATACTATAATTGTCAAGCATAAATTGCTTTAGTTTTACTAGAGAAGTTATAAGACAAAAGTCTTAAAAAATATAAAATATATTAATAGGTACACAATATAAAAGGATGTAGAGGTTTTCTATGTGATTAAAGTCATCAGCTCAAAATAAAATGTTATAACTTTAAGATATTTTATGTAATTTCTGTAGTTGCCACAAAGAAAATTTCAATAGAAGATATACAAAAGAAAAAATAGAAAAGAAACCAAACATGTAATTATAAAAATAATCAATAAAACACAAAGACAGATAGAAAGAGAGAAAAAAGAGAGTCTATGAAGTTACAAGACAAACAGAAAACAAATAACAAAGTGGCAACAGCAAATTCTTCCCTGTTAATAATTACTTCAGATATAAATAGATTAAAGTGCCCATTCAAAAGACATAGGGAGGCTGAATGAATTAAAAAGCAGGGCCAACCTATGTCTATAAGAGACCAGTTTAGATTTAAAGACACATGTAGGCTGAGAGTAAAAGGAAGGAAGAAGAATATCCTATGTAAATGATAACTAAAAGAGAGCAAAGGTGACCATACTTATGTAAGACACAATAGATGTTAAATCAAAAACTTTTAAAATTGACATAGAATAACATTGCTTAATGTTAAAAATGTAAATTCACCAAGAAGATAGACAAATTATAAATACATATGTACTCAATATCAGATATCCAAAGAAAGCAAACACTAAAAGACTGAAGTGAAAAGTACATAACAATACAATAGTTGTAGGGGATTTTAAAACCAAAAATTAATACCAGAATCTTGAAATTAATATAAGGAAAAAATGTAGAAAATTCACAAATGTATGGAAATTAAACACACTCTTGAATAATCAATGGGTAAATACAAAAAATCTTGAGACAATCAAAAACTAAAACACAACATACCAAACTTGTGGGACGCAGCAAAATCAGTAATAGAAGGAAATTTATATTGAAAAACACCTATATTAAAAAAGAAGAATGATCTCATATAAACAACCTAACTGAAGAAACTAGAAAAAGAAAAATATGCCAAGCCTGAAGTTTGCAAAAGCAATTAACAAAGATTAGGTCAGAAAAAAAGAAAGAAAACATAAAAACAATGGGAAAAAAATCAATGAAATGAAGAGTTGGTTTTTTTGAAAAGATAAACAAAATTGTTAAGCTTTTAGCTAGATTTAAAAAAAGAGAAAGCTAAACTAAAGAGGAAGAAAGTAGACATTACAAGTGATGTCACAGATATAAAAAAGATGAGATAATTATGAACTATTACATGCCAATAAATTCAACAAAATAAACTGACAAATTTTTATAAACATGTTAACTCCTAGGCCTGAATTATAAAGAAATAGGAAGTCTGCATAGACATGTAAGTAGTAAGGAGTATTAATTAAAATCAGAAACATCTAACAAAGAAAAGGTCAGGTCTAGATGACTTCTCTGATGAATTCACTCAAATATAACCAAGCAAAGAAGACAAAAACCAAACAACTGCAGACCCTGGTAAACATAAATTCAAAAATATTGAAGAATATATTGGCAAACTGTATTCAATAGCATTATTAAAGTATTATTCACCATGACCAAGTAGAATTTATCCTCGGGATGAATGGATGGTTTAACATACATAGATGAATTAATGTAATACACCACATTAACAGATCAAAGAATAAGAATCACATATTTATCTCAGTAGATGCAGAAAAAGCACTTGACAAAATTCAACATTCTTTCATGATAAAAACTTACAACAAACCAGGAATAGAAGAAAATTACCTTCACACAATAAAGTCTATACATGAAAGTTCACGGCTAGCATTTTACTCAACAGTGAAAAATTGAAAGAATTTCATTTAAGGTCCAGAACAAAGCAATAATGTCACTCTTACTACTTATTTTAATCCTCATGGTGGAAGCCCTATCCAGAGCAATAAGGCAAGAAAAATATATAAAAGGCATCCAACTAGAAAAAGAAGTAAAATTTTCTCTGCAGATTAAATACTTTTGTGTGCAGAAAATCCTAAAAACTCTATGAAAATTATCAGTATGTTAATAAATGAATTTAGTAAATTTGCAGATACAAAGTCAACATACAATAGTCAGTTTACATACTAACAATAAACATTCCAGAACGAATTATAAAAATAATTCATTTATAATAGCATCAAAAATAATAATGAACTCAGAAATCTACATAATATGGAAGAAATAAGTTTGAAAGATACAAGTAAGTAGGAAGACCTCTTGTATTAATGTATCAAAGGCTTAATATTGTTAAAATGCCCATACTACTTAAAGTGATCTATAATAAAGGAAGCAATCAACTGAATGGAGAAGTAACCTACAGAATAGGAGAAAGTGTTTATAAACCATATTTCTGTTAAGAGGTTAACATCTAAAATATGTAAAGAACTACTACAGTTTAATAACAAGAACAACAAATAACCATTTTTATGGGTAAAAGACTTGAATAGACATTTATCCAAAGAAGACATATGAATGGCCAACAGGTATATGAAAAGATGCTAAACATCACTAATCATCAGAGAAATGTGAATCAAAACCACAATGAGATATCACCTTACACCTGTTAGAATGACTATTATTTTTAAAAGGCAAAAGATAACAAGTGTTGCTGAGGATGTGGAGGATTTGGAACCCTCGTACATAGTTTGTAAAGTGGTAAAATGGTGTAACTACTATGGAAAATAATATTAAGACCCCCTCCCATTTAAAAAAGAACTTCAGCAATTCAAATTCTGAGTGTTTATCTAAAAGAAGTAAAATCAAAATCTTGAAGAGATATCTACATTCTTAACGTCCATAACAACATTATTCATAGTATTCAAGATATAGAAACAATCTAAATCATCTACTAATGGATGAATGGATAAGGAAATTGTAGTATATACATACAATGGAATATTAGCCTTAAAATAGGGAAATCTTGCCATTTGTGACAACATGAATGAACTTTTAGTTATGTTAGGTAAAATAAACCAGTCGCAGAAGAACGAATATATCATGATTTCACTTATGTGAGGTATCTAAAATAGTCAAACTCACAGAAGCAAAAAGTAGAATGGTGTTTGACAGTGGCTGGGTTGGGGGAAAGAGAAGGTACTGTTTAACAGGTATAAAGTTTTAGTTATGCAAAATGTGAAAATTTCTAAAGATCTGTGTAACATTGTGTGTGTAGTTAGTATTGTATTGTACACTTAAAATTTGTTAACAGGGTAGATCGCATGTTATGTGTTTTCTTTAACCACAATAAAAAATGATAAACCAGAAACTATATTCCTCAATATATATAGATTAAATAATTTAGAAATTAGAAAACATTTGAACTAATTAGTAGTTCATACTGCATAGAAACACATATGTAGGCTGCAAAACTTGATTTCTGAAGAAATTTAGAATCTTCATTGTATATATTAGAAAATAATTAAGATTGAACCTTAATAAGCTTGTCTCAAAATTAGAAAATTACAGCTAAATAAATACAGATGATGTGAAATTTCAAAGAGAGAGAGAAAGGAAGAGAAAGAAATGAGAATTTAGACAATGTCAAACCTGAAAAAGAGTATGACATTAAATATGCTAAAATATTGCATTGAAAGTAAGAGTATAATAAGATCAACTATATGTTTTATATACACACACACATATATATATTTGAGGCAGAGTTTCCCTCTGTCACCCAGCATGAAGTACAGTAGCACAATCATGGCTCACTGCAGCCTCTACCTCCCTGGTTCAAGCAATCCTCCCACCTTGGCTTCCTGTGTAGTTGGGACTATAGGCATGCACCACCATGCCTGGCTAATTTTTGTAATATGCTAACATATTACAAAAATGAAATCAAGAAATTCCTAGAAAATTATAGCTTACCAAAATTGATTCAAGATAAAATAAAAAACTCGAACATTCCTATAACTAAATAAAGATTTGGTTTGGTAGTTCATAGTCCTACCAACAGTTACATTGACTTTATTAGAAAACTGTACATATTCCGAAAAGAGCTAACTACCATCCTATGCATTAATATCTAAGCAAAACTGGTAATACTTTGCCATTTATTTTATGATACCAGTACAACAAACAACAGGAAAATTATAGGCTATTCTCTTTCGTGAATATCTACCTATCTATACAGATATAGTAACCTAAGGAAAAAAATCACATTTGTCAGATTTCCAGAAGAATAAATATTGTTATATTCAATAATTTAATTAAAAAGGGATCAGTAAATAAGCCATTTGCAGAGTTGTGGTAGCTGCTATCCCTGTGGAATACTGCAGTGTCTAGAAATAAAGCAAATCCAAGAAGCCAATTAAATAAGTTTTAAAGCGCCTGGCAAGAGCTGTAGCTGTGACTGAAGCATTGTGTTATGGGAGCTGTGGCTGTAGCCACTGATATAACCTCATCACCAGAGGAAACAGAATGCTGATGACAGGGTAGTGACAAATGAATGCCCTGACGTCTCTCTGCTCTCAGCTCTCCTCATAACATTTGCTGGTCTATTGGATAAAGCCAATTATAAAAAATGCATTCTTTTGAAGTGCACGTATAATAAGCAAACAATAACAACACAAAGTCGTATTTTACACTACATGTGTCAACAGATTAAAAGGGCTAAAAAGATTAGCCACACGGAAGGTACATCTGAAATGTTTGCAACTGATAAAGAATAAGTATCCAGAATTTATCAAATTTTCTACTCTGGTTTTAGACACCATGCCAAAGAATATTTCTAGCTCATGCACAAGGAGACATGTAAGAGAGTTCACTGAAACCAGTATGAATTTGCAAAAATTTCGAACCAGCCCAAATGCACAAGAGTAGAATGTCAAAAATGCAAATTATACTCGTCATATCTTAAAAAACTAGACAGTATTTAGGTGAATAAATTATATCTCTTAATTCAACATGAATAAATCCCAAAAAGACAATATTGAGTGATAGAAACAAGTTTTCATTTATATAACTTCTGTAATAAAAGTATAAAACATGGATGGAAATATTATTGTGATTAAAGTACTGTGCTTACTCTGAAAGAAAGGGCATATTTGTATGATTATGAGCATCAGCTGTATGTTTAGAATTTTATATAGTTGAAGCCATTTGTGGTGATGTGTGCCTATAGTCTCAACTACTCCAGAGGCCGAGGCAAGAGGATTGCTTGACCCCAGAAATTCAAGGCCAGGGTGGACAAGATAGTGAGAACCTGTATCAAGAAAACAAAAACAAACCCCCCAAAAAATTTTTTAATTATTTGGTTAAATAAAAATAGTGCAGAATAAATATATCAGAAATATATAAAGTTAATATATCCAATGAATAATATAAATTATAAAGTTACTGTATCTTTTTATATTTTTAAAGTAAATATTATAATTTTATGAGAACAGAAGGCTAGAAATTTTAACATATACAAAAATTTAGTGATTACATTTTCAGTAAAATTAGTTCCACTAAAACTGTATATGGTTTCATATTTGTGGCATTCTGGCCCAATAATGCTGCCAAACTACCATGGTTCTAGCTGGAAACAAATGATGGCAGAAACACTGCAGCTTTAAAGGTGACATAGATCAGCATTCAGGACTCTCAAAACTGCTTGAAATTTAATGGGGGAATGTCAGTTAGACAATTGCTAAGGGAATAAGATCCAAATTCTAAGCATAAACTCTGCCCAAACCCTGGCTGACAGGTAACATACACATGCATGAGGTGAGATTTCCAAGGTGCCAGGCAAAAAGAAAAAAGGAGGCAGAGAGGAGAAAAAGCTACTCTTGAAAAATAGTGCTACACAGATGTAATTTGTGACTTTTCAAATTCCTGAGTCCACTAAATGGAGATGGCAGAATGAATAACCAAAGCACTTGAAAATAGATTAGTAAGTTGCCAAATCGCCCCAAAAAGAAAGAAAAATTAAAGAGAAATAATCGGGACTTCAGTTTTGTTGGAAAACATCAAATAGTACAGTATTTATGTAATTAGGAACTCAGAAGAAGAAATGAGATATTTGCAGGATGAAATATTGATTAAATAATGGCCATCAACTTCTCACATTTGGTATAAAACGTTAATTATCAGATCTAGAAACCATATATTTTATATAATTCCCTTTACTTAAAATTTTAAGGTCTGAGCCCACAAGAAATGTTGGGGCTTTTGTAGTTTTGGAAGAAAGCCAGAAGGGAATGGTGTCTAACTGCTTTGCTTCTTCATATCCACAGCCAGGCAAATGGTGGCATGTTACAGCTCTTTTTGTAGCCATTCTTTGGGGGTAGGGGCTCCAGGTTCTTGTCCCCCAACCAAGAGGAATGAGGTATGCAGACACTGGAGAGTGAGCAAAGCAGAGAATCATTTTATTGAGAGACAGAAAAGCTCTCAACACAAGAGAGGACCAGAAATGAGTAGCCTTTTGTGTGAGGGGACCCCCAAACGGTAACCCTTTGTGAGACTGAGTCCAGGATTTCCTAGGCTCAGAATGGGGGAGTGCTAGTGCTGATTGGTTCATGGCAGGCCTGAAAAAAACACCATTCAATTGGCTAAAAGGCATCAAGGAAGTTCTCACTGTGGTTGTGAACTCCACCCAAAACTGGCAGCTTGTTTTTTACAGCTTCAAGCTGTCTTTGGCCTGAAGTTTGGGTTTCACTGGGGACCCATCATTATCTGCCTAGGAATTTGTCTCCTGTCGCTATCAGCCTAAAGATTCTTTGGAGGAGTGACAGAAATTTTCCTGATTGTTTTGGTGATTTCACAGTTATACATTTCTATCAAAACTAATTGAATTGCATATTTTAAATGGATAGAGCATAATGTATATAAATTTTACTTCAATAAATTGTAAATATTAAAATTGAGTAGTTTACAAGAGCATGAGTAGTTTATCTACAATAGAATTATTT
The DNA here is from genome assembly GCA_004027835.1 of Alouatta palliata. NCBI lineage: Eukaryota > Metazoa > Chordata > Mammalia > Primates > Atelidae > Alouatta > Alouatta palliata. The sequence goes on along the minus strand of PVKV010004314.1, from coordinate 100,238 downwards.
AAGCAGGCAGATATATAACAAAATTTCCAAGTTTACAGGTAATTCAATACATTTTATTATATAAAATAATCATATACATTTTCAATTAGTAAACTGTCAAAATTTAAAAGCATAATGCTTGATATTGATGGAGTCTGATAAATATTACAATGTAGTCTTATAAGTATACACAATATTCTTTATCTCTTTAAGTAAAAATATTTTCAAAGATATGTGTTAGTCACTGTATTTTTTTGTAATAGTGAAAAAAAGAATAACCTAGTACACACTAATCAGGCATTGGTTTAACATGTAACAGTTTATAAAAAATGAAACAATGAAAGGAAGGGCATGGAGTTCATATTACTTGAATTTGTTCTTCCCTTGGAAGGTGTGTAACACTGGCAAGTTATGTAAGCTTTCTGATTCTTCTTCTGTAAAATGTAAATGATATTACTACATTTTAAAGTAATCTTAGTTCCAATGTAGCAGCTTTAGTTGGCAGTAATTAAAGTTACCCCAGTTTGGCAGATCTATATCTGCACACTGCTTAAAGCAAGTGACAAACACTCAGAACGAAAAGCAGATAATCTAGAAAAATAAAAAATTCTGGAACCAAAATTTCAGAAATAAAACCAGAGTTAAGAAAATTAACCATAGCTTCTCTAACTCTATTGATTAATTGGTCACTTTAATAGGACATGAGCTTCCCCGGTGCTTTTATTTCTGCTTTCACAGAAATTTTTCACCAGTCTAAACATCCTTGTAAATCTCTAGAAATCTCAGTCTCATAATTATCAATCAGCCTTTATTGAGTAGAGTTGTCTGATTATAAGAAGGTTTGCATGTATTCACACTTGTCACATTTACTAGACCAGTCATATTATTAGACCAGAGTTTGACTAAATGGCTGGGCTCCAGTGCCTACCCAAACTGCCATGGAAATTAACTATTACAGTATAATTATCCCACATTTTGCTTATCCACTCCTCAGTTAATGGACATTTGTGTTGTTTCTACTTTTTGGCTATTATGAATAATGCTATTATGAACAGCTATTATTGCTGTTGTTATGAATAGCTATTGTTGCACGAAGTTGCTACCACTTTCTGTGTCAGGCATCAAAGATAAAATGAGAAAGCAAAAGACAACATCTCTGCCCTAATACAGTTGATCATCGATTCAAAGTATTTACTTTTGAAAACATAATTAAGGGAAAATAAAAGCAAAATAGGTGTATATATACCACCAAAAAAAAAAAAAATATATATATATATATATATATATATGTACACACACATACATACACACATCTGTAAAAAAAATGCATATGTAGAGACCACCAAAAAAATCTAGGAGCAAAATAAATCTATGCCAGTAATGGTGGAAAAGAGAGATTTAAGAAGTCTTACAAAAAGATGACTTTTTTTTTTTTTTTTGGATATAGGGTCTTACCCTGTCACCTAGGCTGGAGTGCAGAGGTGTGATCATGGCTCACTGCAGCCTTGACCTCCCTATTCAAGCCATCTTCCCACTTCAGCCTCCCAAGTAGCTGGGACAACCAGTACACACCACTCTTCCTGGCTTTTTTTTTTTTTTTTTTTTTTGTAAAAATGGGATTTTTGCCATGTTTCCAAGGTTGGTCTGATACTTCTGGGCTCAGGAAATCCTCCCACTTCAGATTCTCAAAGTGCTGGGATTACAGGTGTGAGCCACCACGTGTGGATAAAAAGATTGCTTTTGAGCTGGCTCTTGAATAATGATAAGCTACACAAGAAATTTTCCAGCAGGGATAGTTCCAAGCAAGATAATGATATTTTCAGACTTGTAAAGTGTTGATATATGCAAATAATTTTGCAGTTACAAAAATTAGGATTAGCAATAGATTGCTTTCGAAGAGATCTTTTGTTACATATGTGCATAAATAATTATCATATAAACAGTTTGTTCTAGTTTATTTTTCCAGTGATAATTGGAGTCAATATATAATGGAGGATATTTAATGGCCATTTGGAGCCTTGCAGATGGAATAAATTTAACACAAAGCAAGGACATGTTTAGTTTTGTTGTCTAATTTAATCTTTATTTCCAGGTATTATCATGACTTCTTTGGCAAGTGAAGTGATAAATAGCTTGATTAATAGATTAGTCATTTAACTTGATTTTCCTTTTTGTGGTTTCTGTTTGTTTCTCTATGTGGCCACAGGTGCATTTAGCTTAATTTTTCAACTACTTCTTTTTGTAAGGAGCATAACACAGAAGGATTTTTCATTGAAATTCTGTGTATATGTATAGATGTGAGGTACAAAACATTGTTGGCAATCTTGCTGAGACTGTCTATCCTGAGGCCGTATTTCTCCTGATCAAGAATTTTAAGTAAGCCCAGCTTCATATACCAATGAAGTGACATAGAGTTCAAGTATTGCTTGAATGTAGAACTCTTTATTAATAGAGCAATTTATTAGTAAATGTCAGTTTTCGTCTCTCTCTTTGATTCTTGACAGACATTCTGACAGCATTTAGAATAACAAAAGAACAGATATACTTTACATTACTATATCATTAGATCAGGAGGAAGAAGCAATTTAAATAAGACACTTTAAACATAAAAACTACATTCACAGCCATGAGTGAGGAGATTTAAAGAACCCCAAGGGTTATCTTGTCAAATCTCCTTATTTTACAGATGAGAAAAGTAAAGTTCAAGGCTTTAAATGATTTCAACTGGGTAAATCACCCTGAACTTCCAGTCCAGTACTGTTTCAGTTGCATCCATCTGCTTCCACATTCGATTATAAACTATCTTCCATAATTTCAACAGCACCATATGAAAATGCACATTCTAATTTGAAATATAATGTAAGTCCACAGAAGTGCTACAACAGTGTTCTTTGTGTCTATGACATTAAATCACCTAATAAGAATAAACCAAATTTTATCCATCAGTCCTCACTGCCTTTGGATCAGATCAAAGGCATTTTTACTTTACAGTAACAAAAAAAATTCTTAAGTTTATCTTAGGATGAATTATTATATACTACTTATCTGAGTTAGATAGATAGTTACTAGTATTACATCTATTTTTAAATAAGAATAGTAAGGTAGAAAAAAATTAGCTGGGCATGGTGGCAGGCACCTGTAGTCCCAGCTACTTGGGAGGCTGAGGCAGAAGAATTGCTTGAATCTGGAAGGCAGAGGTTGCAGTGAGCACACATCACACCATTGCACTCCAGCCTGGGCAACAGAGCAAGAATCTGTCTCAAAAAAAAAAAAAAAAAGTAAGATAGTTAAATGAAGTTAAATAACTTGCCCGACTTACCCTTATGTAAATTGGAAATGGTAGACCAGGATTAGAACAAATATCCTCTTAATCATTACTCTGGCAATCAAATCTCTTAAAAAGCCTTTATAAGCCTTAGAACACAGACCTCTAGCTGCACTTTGGGAAGGACTGCCTGAGTCCACCCCATTTCTTCCTTTTCTCCCATATCTCTTGGTTCCAAACTACACTGTAATTACACCAGCTGATTCCTCGATCACCAGCTGATTTAGGAAATTTAAGAACATAGAATAAGTTCTTGAATGTGTATTTCTCCCATTATTTCTGATTAAAAGAATAGAAAAATGGGTAGAATCAGGGAACTTGGCTGAAATGTCTGGCTTTCTCACCCTTTTTATCTTTAAATATAATACACTATGGCCCCCCACTTCACTGCTTATAATCTGTTGTAAACATGGTTGTTAGCCTTATAGGTCATGTTAATGCCTCATAAGGAGAGTTACTCTTCTTTTGAAAGAAAATATAAGAATAAATCTTAATGACCTTGGGTTAGGTAATGATTTCTTAGATACTTTACCAAAGCACAAATAAAAACAAAGAAGATTGATAAGTTTGACTTCATCAGAGGTAAAAACTTTGTGCTTTAAAGGATAGACACCACCAAGAAAACTTGAAAAATCCATAGTAGGTAAGAAAATATTTAAACATCATGTATCAGAAAAGAAACATTTTTTTCTAAAATATATAAGGCAATCTTACAAATCAATAGTGAGAACAACCAATTGAAACTGAGCAAAAGATCTAAATAGACATTTAACCAAAGAAACATGAATAGCCAACATTTATATCTAAGAATGCTCAATATTATTAGTCATTAGGAAAATGCAAATCAACACCATAGTGAGAAACCATTTTATAACCACTAGGGTGACTGTAATAAAAAAAGATTCATAATAAGGACTGTTGGGGAGGATGTGGAGAAATTGGAATCCTCACACATCGCAGGTGGGAATGTAAAGTGGTACAATCACTTTAGAAAACAATTTGGCAGTTGCACAAAATGTTAAACAGAGAATTACTGCACAACACAAACATTCCTTTCCTAGGAATTTCTTTCCAAGATAAATAAAAATATATGTCAACATTACAGAGTGTCTACAAATGTTTATAATATCATCATTCATAATAGCCAAAAAGTAGAAACAACACAAATGTTCATTAACTGAGGAATGGATAAGCAAAATGTGGGATAATTATACTGTAATGGTTAATTTACATGGTAGTTTGGGTAGGCACTGAAGGCCAGTTATTTAGTGTAACACTGGTCTAGATGTGTCTGTGAAGGTGTTTTGTAGATGTAATTAACATTTTTGATCAGTTGATTTTAAATAAAGCAGATGAGTGTCCATAATTTGTGTAGGCCTCATTCAATCACTTGAAGATCTTCATAACAAAAATAGAGGTAGAAGCCTATATATCTCTGTATAGTCCTTATCCACATATAGAGAGAGATAGATAGCCTATTGATTTTGTTACTCTGTTCACTCAATAATCCCAACTGATGCACATACCATGAATTATTATTTGAAAATATAAAGATAGGATATAAATAAAATCAGAGCAGAACTGAAGGAGATAGAGACAAAAAAAAAACCCTTCAAAAAATCAATGAATCCAGGAGCTGTTTTTTTTTTAAAGATCAACAAAACAGACAGACCTCTAGCCATACTAATAAAGAAGAAAACAGAGAAGAATAAAATAGATTCAATAAAAAATGATAAAGGGGATATCACTGCTGATGCCACAGAAATACAAACTACCATCAGATCATACTAGAAACACCTCTATGCAAATAAACCAGTAAATCTAGAAGAAAAGGATAAATTCAGGACACTTACACCCTCCTAAGACTAAACCAGGAAGAAGTCGAATCTCTGAACATATCAATAACAAGATCTGAATTTGAGGCAGCAATTAATAGGTTACCAACCAGAAAAAGTCCAGGACCAGATGGGTTCACAGCCAAATTACAAAGAGGAGCTGGTACTATTCCTTCTGAAACTATTCCAAACAATACAAAGAGAGAGAATCCTCCCTAACTCATTTCGTGAGACCAACATTATCCTGATACCAAAACCTGGCAGAGACACAACTTAAAAAGAGAATTTCAGGTCAATATCCATGATGAGCATCGATGCAAAAATCCTCAATAAAATACTGGCAAACCAAATGCAACAGCACATCAAAAAGTTTATCCATCACAATCAAGTCGGCTTCATCCCAGGGATGCAAGTCTGGTTCAACATGCACAAATCTACAAATGTAATCCATCACATAAGCAGAACCAAAAACAAAAACCACATGATTATCTCAATAGATGCAGAGAAGGCCTTTGACAAAATTCAACAGCCCTTTATGCTAAAAAATCTCAATAAACAAATTATTGATGGAATGTATTTTAAAACAATAAGAGCTATTTATGAAAAACCCACAGCCAATATCATACTGAATGTTGCAAAAACTAGAAGCATTCCCTTTGAAAACGAGCACAAGACAAGGATGCCCTCTCTCATCAATTCAACATAGTACTGGACGTTCTGACCAGGGCAATCAGGCAAGACAAAGAAATAAAGGGTATTCAATTAGGAAAAGAGAAAGTAAAATTGTCTCTATTTTCAGATGACATGATTGTATATTGTATATTTAGAATACCTCATTGTCTTAGCCCAAAATCTGCTTAAGCTGATTAGCAACTTCAGCAGAGTCTCAGGATATAAAATCAATGTGCAAAAATCACAGGCATTCCTATACACCAATAACAGACTAACAGAGAGCCAAATCATGAGTGAACTCCCATTCACAATTGCTACAAGAAAATAAAATGCCTAGGAATACAACTAACAAGGTATGTGAAGGACCACTTCAAGGAGAACTACAAACCCAAGTCACAAATATTCTTTATCCAAAATTCTTTGGACCAGAAGTGTTTTGAATTCTTTTTTTTTAAATTTTGGAATATTCGCACATAAAGAATAATATATCTTGGGAATATGTCACAAATCTAAACACAAAATTTCATAAATTCCTTATACACAAAAGCTAAAGGTAATTGTACACAATATATTAAGTAATTTTGTGCATTCAAATTTTGAAACAAAGTTTGTATACACTGAACTATCAAAAAGTAAATGTCATTATCACCTGTTGGTAATCAAAAAATTTTGGATTTTAGAGCACTTTAGATTTTTTATTTTTGAAGTAGAGCTGCTCAACCTGTACTGGTAAGTGTTACAACAGTAATGTACTTTGAAAACATTATGTAAGTGAAAGTAGCTACTCACTGAAAATCACGTATTTTATAATACTTGAGGATATTTAAAAGTGGGGAAAGTAAAATGATCTAAACTCCTAAATTGAAGTAAAATTTTCATGATATACAAGAAGTGATAAAATATTCAAAACAGTAGACTCTGATGTCACATACGTATATAATAATATCCAGCCAAAACCATGAAAATTATGCAAAAATACACTTGTAAACACTATAAATAAGTCAAGATGAGATCTAATAAATGTTTAAGTAACAAACATGATGTCAGGAAAAAAGAAAGAGAGAAGAAAGGACCAGAATAAATAAGCAGTAAACAAAGAAATAAAAAGTAAGAAGTAACAAAAAACAAATAAGATGACTGAGTTAGGAGTTAACATAACATATCAATAATTGCCTGATGTAAATGTTGAAAATATAATAATTGAAAAACAGATTATCATAGTGTCTAAAAACCACAATGCAAATATATGCAGTGTATATGAAACTCACTTCTAATTTAACACATGTAGTTTGAAAGCAGAATAATAGAAGACATTACACATATTAATTTAATTAATTCATTAAATTAATTTAGGTTAATTGATTAAATAAAAAGAAAATCAATTCTAATGTAATAAAACACACATTAAAACAAAAAGAATTGCTAGAGTTTAAGAGAGCTATTTCATAATGACAATATAGAAATACATAAAAATCCTAAGTGCCTGCAAGTTAAACAATAACATCTCAAAATATATGAAGCAAAAACTGAGGCAAAAGAATAAATAAGCAAATGCACAACTGTAGCTGTGGACATAAAAAGCTGCCTCTCAGCACCTGATAGAGACACTACACAAAAAAATGACCAATGACATAGAAGATCAGAATAACAAAATCAATCAAGCATATCTTAATGGACATATATGGAACAATTTACCCAACGATAGCAGAATATGTATATTTTTCAATAATCCAGGGAATATTTGCCAAGATAGACTATTTCATGGACCATAGAAACTTCAACAAATATAAAATAATTGAGATTATAAAATGTGTTCTTTGATCATAAAAGAATCAAATTAGACATCAACACCAGAAAAACAACAAATCTCTAAACACAAGACAATCAAAGAAGATACATCCAAATAATCCATAGATTAATCAAAAAGTCACAAAGAAAAAATAAACTGAATAAAAATACAATGTATCAAAATTTATGGGATGTAGCTAAAGCAACATCAAAAGGGAAATGTACTGAATGTTATAAATTCCTTAATAAAATGAAGCTGTCAGATCAATAATCTATGCTTCTAGCTCAAAAGAACAGAAAAAGAAGAAAAATTTATTAAAAAGAGACAAAGGAATAAAATTATAATGAGTAGAAATCATTAAAATTGAAAATAGAAAAAAAACCGAAGATATATCAATGAAACAAAAAGCCAGTCTTTACAAATATCAGTAAAATGATAAACCTCTAGTAAGACTGACCAAAATAAAAGGAGGAAAGAAAAAACTTAGCATTATCTGTAATTAAATAGAAATATTACTATAAATATTTTAGGCAGCTGGGTGCAGTGGCTCATGCTTGTAATCCCAGCATTTTGGGAGGCTGAGGCGAGTGGATCACTAGGTCAGGAATTCCAGACCAGCCTGGTTTGGTGAAACCTCATCTCTAATTTAAAAATACAAAAATTAGCCTGGAATGGTGGCGGGCACCTGTAATTTCAGCTACTCGGAAGGCAGAGGAAGGAGAATCGCTTGAACTCAGGAGGTGGAGGTTGCATTGAACTGAGATCACACCACTGCATTTCAGTCTGGGTGACAGAGCAAGAAAAAAAAATCTTGTAAGCTTAAAATGATCATAAAATTGTACTCATTATTTTAACTTAGAATTAATGGGTAAATATCTGAAAAATCACAAAGAATCAAAATGCAACCAAAATGAAATAGACAATATGAATAGTCCTGTAAATATTAAATAAATTGAATTTTATCTGGGCATGATGGCATGCACCTGTACTCCCAGGTACTCAGGAGTCTGAGAGGGAAGGATCACTTGAGCCTGGAAGTTAGAGGCTGCAGTGAGTGAAGACTGTGTCACTGTACTCCAACTTGGGAAATACAGTGAGACTCTATCTCCAAAAGAAAAGAAAAAAATTGAATTTGTAATCGTGATTCCAGAAAAAGAAATATGTAGGCCCAGATAATTTCACTGGAGAATTGTACCAAACACATAAAAAAGAATTAATGGTAGTTTTACACAATTTTTTTCCCCAGAATAGAAAAGTAAGGTAAATTTCATAACTCATTTGATGAAGCCCATGTAACTCTGATGCAAAGGTGGTACAAAAAACTGAATTGCAGATTGACAGTTCTCCTGAATTTATATGCAGAAATTATCAGTAAAATTAGCAATCCAAATCCAACAATGTATAAAAAATTATGCGTTATGATTAAGGGGAATTTATTACAGATATGCATGGCCATTTCAACATTTACAAAATAAATCAATTGCATTCAACATATCAATATGCTAAAGTAAAAAAAGAAATCATGAAGAAAGCATTGACAAAATTCAGTACCTGTTCATCTATCAAATTAGGAATAGAGGAAATTGAAGAAATAAAAATACAGTAAAATTACATCAGTTTGATAAAGGCTATCAATAAAAACCTACAGCTAACATCATACTTAATCATGGAAAATTGAATGTTTTCCACCTAATACCCATAACAAGGTAAGAATGTCTCATCTCACCACTCTCGTTCAACACACTATTGGAAAGTCTAGCCAACGCAATAAGGTGAGAAAAAGAAGTCAAGACAATGTGACATTGTCTGTGGAGACATAGAGACAAACGGAACAGAACACAAAAGCCAGATATAGACTAGTACAAATGCATCTAATTGATTTTTGACAAGGTTGCAAAATTATTCAATAGAGGAAAAAAAAAGTATTTTTGACAAATGATTTTGGAACAATTTGACATCCAAAGAAGAAAAAAAAAGAACTTTGATCTAAATCTCACACCATTTATTTAACTTAGCTCAAAATGGATTGTAGACCTAAAAAATGTAATTATTAATACTATAAATACTGAAAAAAAACCTAGAAATGGAAAATTTCTGGGATTCAAGGTTAGGTAAAGAATTCTTAGATTTCACACTAAAATCTCAACCCATGAAATTAAAAAAAAACTCTACGTTAGATATCAAAATTAAAATCTTTGGCTGTGCAAACTTTCATGTGAAGATGAATAAAGACAAGCTACAAATGGGGAGAAAGTATTTGCAAACCATATATCAAACAGAGGGTACTTTTGTGGTATACATAAAAAATTCCTAAAACTGAACAATAAAAGACAATTCAATTAGAAAATGAGCAAAAGACATTAACAGATATTTCACCTTAAAGAATTTACAGATGTCAAATGAATATTTAAAAAAAGTTCAACATCATTAACCATGAGGGAAATATAAATAAAAATCATGAGATATTACTACATATCTGTCAAAAAGGCCAAAGTAAAAATTAATGATAACACCAAATTCTGGCAAGGATGTGGAGAAACTGGATTTTTTAATACATTTTGGGTGGGGTTATAAACTGGTACAGCCACTCTGGGAAAATTATGACAATTTCTCTTTAAATTAAATGTGTAATAATTATACTACTCAGCAGGCACACCTTTGGACATTTGTCCCAGAGTAATGAAATCTGTTCACACAAAAACTTTAATACAAATGTTCATAAAAGCTTTATTTGTAATAGACAAAAATCTTGAAATAATCCAGATGTCCTTCAACAGATGATGGGTAAACAAACTGTGATATGTGTATGTGTGTATATTTATATACACACACACACACACACACACACACACAGAGTTAGTATATATACCAATTATACCAACTACCTGTCCACAGTTAGTGATATATATATGTCTTAACCAACAATGTATGAAAGATCTAACTAGAGCCAATCCAATTATTATTTCCATTTTTACTTGTATTAGTGTGCTTATTTTTATACAGTTGTCTTACATGCTTGGGGGTCTGTATTCACTAACACAGTCAAGAATCTGAACAGTTCCTTCACCCGCAGGATCCCTCCTGTTCCCCTTACACAACCACAGCAATATCCTTCCAATGATACCCTCTCCCATAGCTCTAACCACTGGAAACCATTACTCCGTTCTTCATTTTAAACTGTTACACAAATATAAAAGCATGTAGTATATGATCTATTGTATAGTCTCTTTCAATTCAACATAAATTTGCTGGAGATTGACCGAAGTTGTTACATGCATCAATAGTTCATTAGGTTTTGTTGCAAAGTAGCATTCCATGGTATGTGTGTATATATTCGTGTGTGTATACATACATGTGTGTGTATGTATACATGTACACACACCCACTATACTGTGTGTTTGAGTGTATACACTGTATGTGTGTGTGTGTATACACACACACACACACACACACATATATATATACCACAGTTAGTATGTGAATATATGCCCATACATTTGGTATAGCATGCATCCCCCCACACACACACCAATAAAATTCAATTTTATTTAATGAATATAAATGAAGTGTATACATTTTCCAAATAAAAATTTTGTAAGGCTGAAGTCCAAAAAATATGGAACTTGTTTTTAAAAATATCTTAGTAACATAAAATGGAATACTATGAGTAATTTAAAATATTTTGGAAGTACACATAATAACTAAGAAAACCATCTACAATAACTTGTTAAGTAAGGAAGAGCAAGCTACATATACATGGTGTGTGCCTGAGTGTGTATTATTTTTTTCCAGCAAAATCTAATGAACTGTTGATGCATATAATAACTTTGGTGAATCTCCAGCAAATTTATGTTGATTTAAAAGAGACTCTACAATAGGTCATATACTACATGCTTTTTTATTCATGTAGCACTTTGAAATGCACAGTGTTGAAATGAACAGAGTGTTGAACACTTTGAAGTGAATAGCGGTGTGGTACAGAGAGAAACGGGATGTTGCTGTAGTTGTATAAGGGCAACAGAAGTGTAGTGATGGAACTGTTCAGATTCTTGACTGTTACTGGACTTAGAAACCTACACATGTAATACAATTATATTAAATAAACACATATGCACATGGGTACAGGTAAAAGTAGTAATATCTTTGCATTGGCTCTAAGTCAATATCCTGCTTTCAGTATTATAATTTTGCAAAATATTTCCATTGAGGAAAAATTGATATAATGTCCAAGAGATCTCTCTGTATTATTTCTTATAACTGTATATCAATCTACAATTATTTAAATAAATATTTGAGTTTTAAAAAGAAATGCAATTCTGCTGCAATGTGGATAAACCTTAAAATTTTTATGTTAAGTAAAAGAAGTCACCTACAAAAGAGGCAGGAGAATTGCTTAGGGATGTAGGAGGGGAAGAAGGGAAAATGATTGCTGAATAGTTGAGGTTTCTTTTCAGGGTGATGAAAATGTTCTAAATTTAGATTGTAGGGAATATACTAAAAACCACCAATTTCTTTGCTTTAAAGGTGAATTTTATTATGTATTAAATATATCTCAGTAATCTTTTTCTTAAGGAAGAGTTAGAATTATAACATTTAATTTATGTGACAAATATTTTTCTTCTCCCGTGTTGGTAGCGGTTTCCCAAATATAGCAGAGATTTTGCCCCCATTTTAACTGGCTTTTCATATTGAAGCATGTGACTTAACTTCTGACTTTACTGAGTGATCAAACTGAACTGAAAAAATCTCTTGGAGTGAATTGTGAAGCCAGATGCTCTAAGTATGAGAAAGTGAAATGGCTTACATGTTAACACCCTTCCAGTCACACCTCTTCCACTGACCTGTGTTTTTAGAAGCCTCTGGTAGAAGGACTAATAAGTCTGTATTGTTTATTCCTGCCAACTTTCTGCTCAGGTAGATCTTCTTTTATCTGTTCTTTTATTCATCTGGCCCTGTTTATAGCATCAAAATTTCTAAAAACATTTTTCTTCTGTTATGATTTTCTACTTTGTTTTCTTATCTATTGAAACACCCAAGAAGAAATACTGAGTAGGCAGGCTGATATATAAGACCCAACCTTGAACATGTGAGTTTTCATTATAGCAGTGGTATTTAGCTATCCAACGACTTTTCTCTGGTGCACTAAATCTGTATTAGTCAAAGTTCTCCAGGAGACAGAACCAGTAGGATATATGAACAGGGATTTATTAGGGTAACTTGGCTGACAAGATTATGAAGGTGGAAAAGTCCAACAATAAGCCATCTGCAAGTTGGGAAAGTTAAAAAGCTAGTCATATGGCTAAAAACTGGTAGCCTGACTCAGAACCGGGGAAGCTGACAGTACAGCCTCTAATCTGAGGCTGAAGCCTGAGAGACCCTCAGAGGCCACTGGTGTAAGTCCCAGAATAGAGCCAGAAAATTTGGAGTCTGATGTTCGAAGGCAGGAGGACAACAAGTGTCTAACTCTGGAAGGAAGAGTAAAAACAGAGAGTGAATTTTCCTTATTCTGCCTGTTTGTACCAGTCCAGATCCTAGCCAATTGAATAGTGCTTATCCATAATGAAGGATGGCCTTCCTCTCTCAGTTCACTGACTCAAACGTCAATCTTCTCTAGAAACACCTTCAAAGGCACACCCAGAAACAATTCTTCATCAGCCATTTAGTCACCCCTCAATTCAGTCAAGCCAACACCTAAAATTAACCATCCAACTGTCTGTTAAGAGGTATAAAAAAGAGTAGGTTTTTTTTTTCTAATAGAGAAGGAGCTACTAGTGAGTTAAAAGAAAAAGAAACATTTGGTGTCTTTAAATAAAATTGTAGAAAGTTTGTTTTTTCTTTTTTAATAGAAAGAGTGATTGTGTAAAATGCTGGTGATAGGTAGAATGAAATGAGGATTAGTATATATATAATCCTCACATGGGGGTCATGGTTGAGAAATTGATCTATACTATTACAGTTGAGTGCCACTGCTTTAGTTTCTGCTAAGGTACATGTAATTTTACTCACCATCAGTTCTTTTGCAATCAGTATAAATGTTAAGAAAGTGAAAAGGCAAATATGAAATAATGTCTAGTCCTATTTTGAAAAGAATTTGACCTCACAACTACCTGAAAAGATCAAGAGTAATGGGTCAAAGGATTACGTTTTCAAAATGACTTAGTGATGTGGGATTTCATTTAAATAGTTGGATAATTATAAAGTAAAATTTTATTTTAATGATCTGGGTGTGGTAGCTCATTCCTATAATCCTAGCACTTTGGGAGGCTGAGGTTGGAGGATCACTTGGGCCTAGGAGTTCAGGACCAGCCTGGACAGCATGGTGAAACCATATCTACAAAATAATACAAAAACTAGCTGTGATGCTCCACTGTAGTTCCAGCTACTGGGAAGGCTGAGGCAGAAGGATCACTTGGGTCCTGGAGGTTGAGGCTGCAGTGATCTATGATCACACCACTGCCCTCCAGCCCCAGTGACAGATTGAGACCCTGTCTCAAAGAAAAATGGCAAATGACAGTTGACTTTTCCAACATAAGATTGCTTTGCTTTTTAAATCACTAAAAATTGAACTATAGTCATGTGCCATATAAGGATATTTCTTCAGTCAAGGACCAACCTTATACATTGGGGGTCTCATAACATTACAATGGAGTGTATATAGAAACCTAATATATGGCTCTTGATATTGGCACTGCAGATCAAGTAGAAGATTTTATTTATATTAATTAACAATGCCAGGTCATTTGAGTTTTTACCTGAAGGAATATGCATACATTTAAAATATATATTATCTATCTAGGTTTGTGTAAGTATGCTCTATAATATTCACACAATAACAAAATTACTTAAACGTTTCTCAGAACATATCCTCATAGTTAATTGACACATAGCTGCATAATAAATTTCTACCCCTAAAGTAAATTATAAGGACTAGTTTATTTTTTTCACTTTAAAATAAATAATTAATTTTCATTTTTCAGGAGTTATGTGAATGTGGGGGCCAATATCTTAAGATTCCATTGTTGATGTGCTTTTTAATGCATTGAAATTAGTTAGATATTTTCACATCATTATTTCGATATTATAGAAAGCTAATCAGGGTTTTTTCCATTATAAATAAATTAATATAATAAATTATGAACTAAAATTTACTGAGTTTTTTGAAACAATATTATAAAACTTGTCTAAACGTTTTTGGCAATAATAGCTTGGGACTTGGATGAATCTGGAAACTATCATTCTCAGCAAACTGACCCAAGAACAGAAAGCCAAGCACCGTATGTTCTCACTCGTAGGTGGGTGTTGAACGAGAACACGTGGACTCAGGGAGAGGAGCATCACACACAGAGGACAGTTGGGGGGGTAGGGGAGAGACAATGGCGGGGGTGAGGAGGGAGGGGAGGGTGGGGAGGGATAACATGGGGAGAAATGCCAGATATAGTATGCACCTAAAGTAAAATAAATAAATTATTTAAAAAAAAAAGCTTAGTAAAATTTGACTTTATGTTCAACGTTTCAGCTTTTCAGGACTTAATGTGATATCCAAGAAACATAAAATTAATGGTAATTTCAGTTATTTAGCCTAACTTTAATTTTGCTACACATTGTATGATGGACATTTATTAAGCACTTAAAAAATAATGAATGTCTTAAACCCTTAACCAACCTACTCTCTAGTTATAGATAATCCGTGCAAGTTACAGCTAATGGATTAATATGCATTTGAGACAATTCTAATAAACCAAATATAATAATATGTTTGAAATTTTGGTATGGGTAATTTATTTGATTGGTGAGCTCATAAACTGATTATTTCAAGCAGGTGTACCTTCTCTTTAGATGTATAATGAAGCAAGCTCATACTAGAAAAAGGGCTGTCATGTATTGGGAACATGAAGTAGATAAAGAACCAAAGAAAGCTTCCAGGTGAAGATGAAAGTCACAAAGTGTGTGAATTAAAAAAAAACAATTCATTTACCTTTGTCTTTTTATACCTGGACAGAATGCTAAGCGCCATCTGTCAAAACTACATGCAGTGCAATAAAGGACATTTTGTTTATTTGTGAATAAATTAATGGACTTGGATGGATTTTTAATGGAAATATGTACAATTTCAAACAATCAAGCTTGGCATTTCCTTCAATAAGCTGTTGAAGGACCTCTTTAGAGGGCAATGCTCAAGAAGAGTTCCTCTTTCCTCTTTAGCTACTTGTAATATGGCCATTCAACCAAGTTTTTCTCTTTAATGTTTGGCACATTCTAGATCAGTAGGAAATGAGAAAAGCATTCCAACCAGTCTCCACCATAAATCTTTGCCTTGGAATGGATAAATAAATGAAGTGAAAAATATACTTTTTATTTAGAATGATGAAAATAGGTTTTCACAATTATTAATAGAAATAATATATATTTTATAAATGGACACATTGAGTAAATAAATCATTCACTACAGAATACAATACCAATTTTTGACTGTATTTTTCTTTTTAAATAGTAAGGCAACAAACTGTGGGGAAAAAAGATAATCATATTGTTTCAAACATTTTACAGTTTTAATTTTTAATTCAATTGGCAATCCATAGAATGCATACACACAAAACAAAAAACATTAAAATCACATAGAAAACTTAATTAGAAAGTGAAATACAATTTATAAATATGCTTGTCCTTGGAAATAGCAATATAATATCTTAAAAATTAGAATTTATAAAGATTGTGTTAGCAAGTTTGATGCTAAAATGTCTAGTTTATCTATGTACCTGTGACAAACTTGACAAAACTGAAAATATTTCTCAGAAATAAGATACTTTTGTGAAATAGACTTTTAAAATGCATCAGTATCATAACTATATAGATTTGCAAACAATCAAGGGTGCATAATTAATGCACAGAAGTGGAAAGGGTGAAGTGAATTCAAACTGTGTTTTAAGAGCTTAAGTGTTAGAGTTACTAGACAAAGACTTTAAATTGCATCTTACAAATACACCCAAAGAACTAAAAGGAATCACATCTGAAACATTAAAGAAAAAATGTCTGAGAATGAGATCTTACCAAATGAAGAGCATCAATAAAGAGGTTGAAATAAGAAAAGAAACCAATGAAAATTCTACGGACAAAAAAATACAAAAACTTGAATAAAAATTTTTCTAATGGAGTTCAACAGATGTGAATTGACAGAAGTAAAACTTAGCTTGAAGACAGTTTAATTGACAAAATCCAGCCTGAGGAATAGAAACAAAAAAAGCAGAAAGAAAAATAAACAGACCTCAATGACCTATGAGACAGCATCAAGCTTATGAATAAATGAATAGTAGTAGATTCATAGGAAGAGTAGAGAGATAAAAGGTAAAAAGAATCTTTGAAGAAATAAATGCCAGAAAATTGTCAAGATTAAAAAAAATATATTCTATGCATCCCAGAATTTCAACATAAACCAAGCTGGAGGATAGTTCTTTTGGTGGTCTTGAACGTGCCCAGTTCTCCCCCATTTCATGTTTGTAGTTCCCAAGATTAACTGTAGAGTATGCCAGGAATTGAATATCTTTTTTTTTTTTAATTTCCAACTTTTATTTTAAGTTAAGGAGTACATGTGAAGCATGTGCATGTTTGCGACATAGGTAAATGTGTGCCGTGGTGATTTGCTGCACAGATCATCCCATCATCTAAGTAGTAAGCCCAACATTCATTAGCTATTCTTCCTGACACTCTCCCTCCTCTCACTTCCCACCTTCTGACAGACCTCAGTGTGTATTGCATCTATGTATTCTCATCATCCAGCTGCCATTTATAAGTGAGAACATGCAGTATTTGGTTTTCTGTTCCTGCATTAGTTTGCTGAAGATAATAGCCTCTAGCTCCATCCATATCCCTGCAAAGGACATAGTGTCATTCCTTTTTATAGCTACATAGTATTCCATGGTGTATATGTACTTTATCTGGTGTATTATTGATGGGCATTCAGGTTGAGTCCATGTATTTACTAGTGTGAATAGTGCTGCAATGAATTCATACATACATGCATCTTTATAATAGGATGATTTCTATTCCTTTTAGTATATACCCAGTAATGGAAGTGCTAGGTCACAAGGTATTTCTGCCATTAGATTACTTGAGGAATCACCACACTGTCTTCCACAATGGTTGAACTAATTTACTGGATATTAGACCTATGTTATATGATCTTTAACAAACCTTACAAAAACAAGGAATGATGAAAGGATTCCCTATTTAATTAGTGATGCTGGGAAAACTGGATAGCCATATGCAGAAAATTGAAACTGGGCCCCTTCCCTATGCCATGTACAAATATCAAGTCGAAATGAATTAAAGACTTATATGTAAAACCCAAAATTATAAAAACTATAGAAGAAAATCTAGGCAATACCATTCAGGACATAGGCATGGACAAAGATTTTATGAGGACAACACCAAGAGCAATTGAAACAAAAGCAAAAATTGGGAAATGGGATATAATTAAACTATAGTGCTTCTGTACAGCAGAAGAAACTATCAACAGAGAAAACAGACAACCTACAGAATGGAAGAAAATTTTTGCAGTCTATTCATCTGAAAAAGGAATGGGATATCTTAAGATAGGGAAGAACTGCCTGAAACAGCACAGGGTCTTGTTCCTGTCCTCCTAAGAAAAGTAATATATTGAGCTAAAAAGGGACACCCCAGGACAGCTTGGGATTTGTTCCTCTTTTCCCTGGAAATGGGATGCCCTTCAAAGCACTTCCCAGTGAATCACATGGCCCCTAAATTCTATAAGCCAGGGCAGACTACCTTTCAGGGTCCCTCAGCTCTGGTGAAGGTGGTTTAATTAAGACTCAGTCGGCCCAAGGCAGCTTTCTTGAGCCTTGGTGGATCAACTCACAATGGATCCTAGGTGTCCCTTGCCCCTTGCTACATCTCTGTAAATACTAAACACTTTTTATATAACTTGTTGACTGTGAGTGTGTTCTGATTCACTGGACTCAGAAATTGGTAACGCTGTAGCTATGGATGCAGTGAACATATATATTTGGACTCCTGTTTCTGGTGGTTGGCATGGTTATAATCTTTGTTTTTCTCTATGGAGTGGTAGTTCTCTCTTACAAATGGTTATTGGTGAACCTACTTCACACAAATAGGATCAATTCAAGGAGATCCACCTCAGGACACATTATAGTTAAGCTATTGAAAGAGAAAGAGAAAATAATAAAATTAGCAAAAGAAAGATTATTCGTAGTGTACAAGGGACTCTCAATAAGATAAACAGGTGACTTCCCATCAGAAACCAAAGAGAGCTGGAATGGCTATACTAATATCAGACAAAATAAATTTTAATACAAAAAATTCTGATTAAAGACAAAGAAGGTATTCTATAATGCTAAAGGAATTTCTAAATAAATTTTAAACTCAATATCAAACATGGAATGTTTTAAGAAACATTTTGAAATTCATTTAAAAATGCTTCAAAAAGTACATGTGATTTTTAATACTTATTAACATAATCATAACTTCCATTTACTAGTAAGAATAAGAATTCTGAGAAACTATGCAAGAAAATATTAAAAAAATGAACTATATAGACTACAAAATGGAAATACAATTCCATGAGATGAAATTAAGATCAGTGAAGATAGTAAAGGATGAATGTATTGAGATTAACTAACAGTGAAAAATAGGACTAGTTAATTAGTGATAACCAAGAAAACAGGACAAATACGGGAAAGAAAAACAGAAGAAACAGATGTTACTGTTTGTGAGCACAGCAAAACGTTGGGGCATTTTTCTTAGAAGCATCATCTTTCTCATTCCATCTGATACAAAAATGCCTTTCAAAATCAAAGGTAGACAATTTTCTAAGAATCAGTAATAGCTAACATTCACTGGCTATTGTTATATGCCAGGTTCTTTTCCAAATATTTTATACATATACTTATCAATTTATTTAGGCTTCATGATAACACTATGAAAAGTCATACTTTATCTTATGTTATAGATGTAGAAACTCTAGTTTATCAAGATTAACTGACTTGCTTAACATCATACAGTTGGCACTTTGAAAAGTGCCAGATATGAATATGGTCAGCCTGATTTCAGAGCTCTGGTGCTTGTTTTACACTGCCTTCTAGAACATGCTGATAACTTTTATTAATCTACATTTAAGCCTGGGCGACTCTAAAGATTTGATCACTGGATTAAATTGTTTACTTTAGAAGTGTATTGTTTAATCTTATAAACTTTGAAAGGGTAAAACTACAATTAAAATGGATTAATATTTTTAAAACAATTATGAATATATTTTGTATTATGTTATTTTGATACATGGTCTCACTCAAAACAGTTTGAAAAACACTAGTTTCATTATCATGTATATTGCCCCCACTGCATTTTTCCTGACAAGTTTATCTTCCTGGATTCATAAGTTCTTGCGTCTTCCTCTGATCTTTGTAATCCCAGAGTGATATTGCTAAGTTGGCTATGAAGTCAACCTGTAGTTATTATTAGACTTATTTTTTTACTGAAATTGAATAAGAAGATACTCTTTACAAAGTTTTTACAGCTGCCTGTGCAACCCTGCATTTCATTTTCAATGAATGTAACTAACCTTAGTTTTTAGTCCTTTTGAAGAATCAACTGCTTTAAAATTAAGCCATAAATTTCTTACTAGGTAAAATCAATATTCAATTCTAGACGTAATGCTATGGAGAGAAAAAATCTTAACTCTGAGATCTAGCAGTAAAAAACCAAAAACAAATTAACAAATAGTATGAGGGAAGATAATTAAATATAAATATTAAATTGGATGAACATATTACCATCTCATTAAATATTTCTTGAGCATATTGTTGTCTTATATAAAGGACCAAGAACTCTGCTAGTAAGTTTGTATGGAGAGTTAGAATATAAAAACCATTCCTTTACTGAACGTATTCCTATTCTGAGATAATTGTTTGTTTATGCTGTTGGAATATTTTTCTGAGTCCGGAGACATGCCAGATCAACTATTAGAATTCTGATAAAGACATCAATGAATTCTCATTTTATGTCAAGTTCTATACTCAGAAGGATTAATTATTTCTATTTTCAATGCTGCCTGTATTATCAATGTGAAGGTATTTCAACCGGAAAAGAAGCAGTATGGTTTATACTCTATTTTTACCCTGCTGACATTAGATTTCTGCCATGGAAATAATTACATTTTAGTCACACGGCTATTAAATTAGAATGAATTAGGAGTTGTAAAGTTAGGATTAGAAAGCCACATTAAATATCTTCTGAGAAATAATCAACTGATATATTGTGAACATCCTAATTTCTATATGGGAAAAGTTTCAATGCCTGTCCAAATGCTCACCTAATTGACAGCAATTATATAATCTCCAAGTGTTGCTAAACAAAAATGCTTTATCTTATTCTATAGAATTTGTAATATACCCTCACTAAATAGAATAACTCTAATTAATAAATATTTTCTGAAACATTATAGATTGGTCTGCTGAGTTGGGCCTTCAAGTCCTGTATGTTAAAACTCCCTGTGACATAAAATAGCCCCTTACTTTCCATAGTCTTTCTTAAAGGACCATTTTACGAGATTCTGAAAGATACACACAGATAGACCTTAAGTCAAGAGGAAAATACAGATGTAGAAGCCTGGAGAGAAAAATTAGAACTTGAACATATTAGCTATAAAACAGACCTTAACAGATGTTAGAAAATAAAGATACTGACAATAAAAAACTGGTAAATGAAATGTATAAAATACACAATTTTATTCAACACAGTATAATTTAAAAGTTATAGGTTATAACTTTAATTAGTTAAGGTGTATTTTTGATTTTTCATAGCATATAGAATACAAAAACTAGAATCAGTCTTTAATCATACCATAGGATAATTGATCTAATCCTAAACAAATTTGGATTTCATCTCATCAGTTGGTTTGTTTTTCTGTTATTTTTGCATATACTTATTATTTTTAAATTCCTGTAAGTGGTTACAATGTGCCATCTTAAACTAGGATCTTTGAACATCATGCATTGTCATATTGCAGTAGAATGAATTCACAACTAAATCTCACTGAGGGCTAGAAAAATGTTACATGCTCTTTAACTTCCAAAAAAAGACAAAATCCAAAACGCAGTGAAATAAAACAAAGAAAATGCACATTATTGCTTCCATAGATGGAGTCCTGACTATTGGTCAGCTACCCCATTTTCCAAAGAAAAGAAACAAAAGGAAGAAACACAATCATGTTTTTAAGTACACAGTAGGTACTTAATTTGTAATTTTATAGATAAAACAAATCAAAGAATAATAGTGATACTACGATATTTCCTTTTTGTAGTAATAAGAACAATATCTGTAAATGCTGAAATGTTCACACAATGTTCAGTATTATTTTAGGTAACTGAACTGTGTTGTATTTCTCCAATAATATCTCTTCCCTTTAACACATTTTTTCATACTATAATAGCAAACAGAATGAGATGTTTCAGAAAATAAGAGACTTTCCATTTTCAACAAGTGTGTTCAAAGCTACAGGCTACAGTTAAGTAAACAAAATAAAAAACAAAAATAAAACATGAGGCTATGATGCTTAAATAAGTGCATGCCATCTGTACTTAACCTTGAGATAAGTTCTCCCTTGTGCTTAGAATTTTTTAAAATACTTTCAGTCCTATTCCTACCAAAATACACTGGGATCATTTACATCACATGGAAACATCTGGAGGGCCAGGAATTCAGGAAATTCCTCAAAGGGCAGCTGCAGAGCTGCAGTGCAGAGTTCCCTCTGTTAAGTCACAGCGTGTTCGGGAGAAGTGTATGTTTAGAATTGGTATGGGAGGACGTGGGGCGTAAATGAGCTTTGTCTCCATAAAAAACCTCATATTAAAATATTATTGTTTTTGCCTTAACAAGTCCCCTGTTTAGAATACTAAGAGAAGAAATCAGAATGGTAGCCTTATGTATTTACCCAGCAGTGCAGCATCTCCAGTGCTATTCTTTCCTTTTTGTGGCTATGGTTTTTCTATTTGGCTTAATTTCTCTTCAGACTTGAAATGGTCTTTAGCATTTCTTACAGTGCAGATCAGCACTACAGCTTGTATCTAAACATTTTTATTTCACCCCAGTTAAAGACCCATATGCACTTGCCATGCCAGCTTCTGTGCCCCCATTATGTATAACCACTTGAACAGCTCAGAGCTCCGACCTCTGACTTGTTAACTTGGGCAAGATCGCTGATCCGTTTAAGCTCCATGACCTCCTGTTACAATGTAAAGTGGCTCTTGGCAAAATACTGGTGTGATTCTGGGTTTCTGTTTGTGAGTTTTCGTTTTCTCAAGGATTACTACTCTTTGCTGCCTCTTGTTCTGTGCCTTATACAGGATTTTAGGAGTTTTTGGCAGGAGAAAAAGTCTGCTGGTTACTATGCCATATTTAGAATTAAGAGTCAGTTATTGGCTTTTTAATGAAAATCACAGAAGTACAGATATATTCTCATTGATGGAATTAAAGTATATGGATATTTAGATTTGCTAGAATATTGCAGAGAATTTCCCTACCCTTTGCAACATCCCGTTTCAATGCCATAATTATGTGAACAGGGAATAAATTACTAGCAATCCCTGTAATCTGTTCCCTTAAAGAAAGTAATCTAGTCTCAATCCCTAAGGACCACTGTGTCTCTGCTGGTAATTGGAAACTTGGCTAGAGTCTTTCGCCTCTAATATATTTAAGGTCTTCTCAAAACACTAAAAAGAACCAGGAACTAGGACTCCACCAACTTTATATGTGCAAATATTGTAGAATTGTATCTAAAACTTATTATTTCATTACAACATGTTAAGACAGGACATGGAAGGAAAGCTGTCCCTTCGCTTTCACTTATTAGAGGCTTTGCAAGGCCTATAAAAAGGAGCTAATTTCAATAATGTGAGAATTGTGCATGTCCACACAATTTCGTTGATTTTACTACACATATCTAGTGGGTTCAAAAGGCAAGTGTTGCACAGAGAAAGCCTAAAATTTGTTATCCTCATTGGCAAAGAAGAACTAGGAAGATTGAGTGGGAGTGGGAATTCAAAAGATCACCTAGAAAATAATTGTAGATTTTCAGAAGTAGGCATATCAGGTGAGAATATAAGAATTCAGAGTATGTGCAGTGCTGAGAAAAATAAATGTATTTTAATCTTTAGAAAAAGAGACTATAGAAAAATTTTCATGATCTTACCAATAGCCCATTATTTCTACTTATGAAGAAAGTCCCTACATTGCAGCATGTGAATTATAAAATATACTGAAGGAAACATTTCCTGACATTTTGAAATTGAATGAAAATAAGTTAGCAGAACTTATCACAGAATTTCTTTCTTTGAAAGCTGCTAACAAACAAAAGGATTTACCTCTTAGTAGAGATGGTCTATCTGAAGGCAAGAGAATGACCTAAAATACCAAATTTATTGTACTAGAAAACAAAGAGGCAATTATATTTGAGCAGAACTGTAAGAGGTTTCAAACTTCTTTGAATTTGAAATATACCAGGCCTAATTAGCATTCCTACTCTCAAAACCTTTATTTCAAGCCTCATCAGAAAGAACAAACTACTATGGGTGTTTACATATAGGCTGAGATATAATTATACATATTTAGGTCCTATGAATTTATCAGATATTAGATACTGAGGTTACAGAGTATAGAACATAATTTTAAAGATTCATTCTGCTGTAGGTTAGCTTTCACCTGATAACGAACCTAGGAAAAGCGGGATGCACTTAAACCACCTTTTCCTTTTCTGATTAACTTTGCAGGTCACTTTCTCATAAATCAACTGCTTTGTTTTTTAGCCATTAAGAATTGGAAATCTGCTTTCACTGCAAAATATCTTTATTATCATGCCCCATAATAGGAAACCTGTTTCACCTGATCTTCTGGATTTCCAAAGATTAGAGCTTCAGTCCCCTTTCCATCCCTTGCATCCCCTAGGGATGAGGTTTATTAAAAAATTTTAAATGTGTAGTTTTAGCAACTTCTCTCTTACTTATATGATCATAAAACATAACAGAAAAGTTGAGCAATAATTCTTTGTCTCTTTATATCCTTTCTCTTCTAAATAAAAACTAATCTCCGTACTAACGTGCTTGTCCTGAGAGGCATGTACCAATTAGCTTGGGCCAATGCCATTCTAAGGAGTAGGACAAATGCTTTCTCTTTTTTCCTGTTTGATAGTATTTATTATCTATTTTTTAAAATTTTCTTTTTAAGTGCATAGTCCTTGTTTAAAAAATATATTTGTATGTTTATTATGCTTTCATTCAAGAATTTAGGGATTTCCTGTAGGTAAAGTCGTGGGTACTTAAAACTTAAAGTTCTAGATCATTTTAGCAGACCTAATGTATGTGAAAATTTCTTCGAAAGGTTTAGCCTTATTTGTTATTTATTTGAAGTTATATTTATAATGTATGTAGAATGGGCACCAAGTCTAATAAGAAAAGGAACCTGCTGACAAGTGAGGGAAACATGTTTTAGTCATTTTTATTTCAAAACTTAGTCCACTTTGAAAATACACACAGTTATTTCAGGAAATGCTCAATCTTTGGAAGATAATTATTCAACCTCTTTCATATTTTAGTCTATCCCCATCTTCTCTCAGGGAGAGGTGGGATCATCTGACCTCATAATGGCAAAATAACAGAATCCTCATTTCCTCAGGGTGTTCTCTGAATACCCTGGTCAGATTGCAAAGTGGTTGGTTTGTTACCTTTTGGGTGTCGTAAACGTTGTACCATCCCTGGCCATATTGATGTTGCTTGCTACTGGCATTTGTGATCAGTGTTCTTTTTCTTAGATAAATGAGTTTTAGAAATGGCTCCCTGCTGCCTTAATTTTTTTGCCAGAGCCTCTGCCTTAGGCTCTATCGAGCTCCTCACTTACATACTGTATAGGCAGTGTCTTTTACAAGGCCATTTCACCTCCGCCTCAGCAGGTATCATGGTAAAGCTACCAGATACCAGCTACCAGTTCTCATCTCAATATCAGTGTTGAAAATGAGAGTATCTGGAGTACAACCTATATTCTTCCAAGCTAACTTCTTAATTTTACTGCCAAGAATTCATACAGGTTTCCCTCGCCTTAAACTTCCAAATGCAACCTCAGAGAGGAAGCAATTATGAGGCAACAATAACAGCAATGCTGAATGTTTAACTCAAGGAAATAAGAGTTATGATAAGGAATGGTATGAATGCACAGCTGGGACCAAGTTTCCATTTTTTTCTTTCTTCCAGCAGGCAGGGGCTCTTACTAAAGATAGGTAAACCATATGAATAAATAATACCTTTTCTCTCCGTATGAGTCACTGAGATATTAAAGATGTGACTTCCAACAAACTTGTGATTGCTGTTTACTTCTCCAAAACTTCAAAGTTGCCCTGCCTGTATACACATACATGATAGCTTGTTTTTGTTCTAAATAGCAGACTCAAAAAGGAATTATGAACATTCACTTTTAGCATAGAAATTAACACAAAGATACCCAGCATTATCCATTGGTTAATTTTATTACCACAATTACCAAAACATGATACCAACTTTGAGCTGCTACAAAAAACACAGAAAGATTCTGATAGCACTGCAGTAAATTTTGTTAAATAATATTTAACATGGAAAATTATTCCTCCCTTGGAGTTAACCAGCTGTTTATTCTCACCAATATCAGATTTTAAAAAACAGTATATTTATTTTCTACAATTCAGTTTGTAAATGCATGCCATTATCATTAGAGATTGCTCATGGTTCCCTTCAGAGTACTTATAGAAACTCTCTACAAGGTAAAATTTTCAACTTTGTAAAATATGTATTGAAACAATAAGGTTCCAATTATAAATATTTTTAATAACATATATAAATTAACTTGTTTAAAAATTTAATTTCTCTTAGAAAACAATCCTGAGAATAATTTTATGCAGTATAATGCATGATCAGGTTAGCTTATCCTCTAACAGATGACCATGAATTAACAGAATGCAGAAACTTGTCTCAATATGTTGTCTCTATGAAAATGCTTGAAATATCAAGCACCCAATTGCTCAATAAATGCTAATTGGCAAAGATAATAATGATATGTTAACTCATTTCCCAAAAGGCTTTCTTACCCTCTGTTGATTTCTCCATCCATCTGCTTTAGAACATTGAAAGAACAAGAATTCTATACTTATAAGAAATATAAAATTTTCTACAATTTTTGTAGTTTGAGATATTTCTCATTATACATTTTAATTATACACACACACACACACACACACACAACACACACATACACACTTTACTACAGTTAATTAGTTTATAATGATTAACTTTGGAGCCCTCTCCCTTCTTTGAATTAAAACAGATATTTCAGAGATTACTTGGATGAAATAAAAATGAGGAAGAGGCCTGATCTATGTTTATTGTTAACAATCTTTTTGTGACTATTCCTTCCATATTTGTGTGAATCTATCACCAGGTTATTTATTCTGTTCCAATGATCTATGTGTCAAACCCTCTGCCATTTACACAGCCTTACATATTGAAGTTCTATAATAAGTCTTGAAACTGGTGAATTAATTTCTGCTCCTTTATTCATTTTTTCCTCAAGGCTATTTTAGTTATTCTAGGGTTTTTGCCTTGCCATATAAATTGTAGAAGAATTTTGTCTAGATTTACAAAAAAAAATTTGGTGACAGTATTATAGGAATTGATTAAATCTATATATAAATGTGTTGAGAAATGAGATCTTTACTGCATAGAGTCTTCCAATTCATAATCACAGTATGCTCTCCATTAATCTATATTTTTAAAAACTTCTTTCAACAGCATTTTGTAGTTATCAACAAGCAAATCCTTTACATGATTTAATAGATTCACAATTATATATTCCATTTTTTGAACCTGAATATATGGTATTGTAATTTTGGAGGTCATATTTTCATTGCTAGCACATGGAAATACAATATACTTTTGTATGTTTATCTTATGTTCTTTAAACTTGTATTCACTTTTTATTTCTGCGAGGTTTTTTTTAATTTTGGTTTTGTAGATTTCTTAGGATTTTCTACCTGAACAATCATGTTATCTGCAAATGGGGACATTTTTATTTCATCTTTTCCAATTTGTATGCATTGTATTTCCTTGAATTCTGTTATTACAGTGGCTAGAAGGTCAATCACTATGATTTATAAACATTGTAAGAGCAGATAAGCTTGACTTATTCTTTAACTTAGGGGGAAAATGTTTAATCTTTTGTCATGGAGAACAATGATAGCTGTAGGTTTTTGAAGGTGCTCTTTCTCAAGTTGAGGAAGATTCTAAGTCTAGTGTTTAATTTAATGGAATAGATTCTTACTAAAGATAAGTAAATTACACAAATAAATAATATTTCTTCTCTCCATCTAAGTCACTGAGATAGTAAAGATGAGACTTCCAACAAACTTGTAATTGCTGTTTACTTCCCAAAAACTTCAAATTGTCCTACTTCTGTATACATACATGACAGTTTTTATTCTAAGTATTAGACTCAAAAAGGAATTATGAACATTAGCTTTTAGCATAGAAATGAACACAGAGATACCCAACATTTTCTGCATTAATTAATATAATTATTTTTTTTTCTTTAGCTTGTTAATCACATTGATTTTCAAATATTGAAAGAGGCTTATATAGTTGGAATAACCTCATTATGTGTAGTGTATAATTATTTTTTAATATGAGTAAATTGTATTTGTTAATATTTCATTGATAATTTTTGCATTTGCATTCATGAGAGATATTAGTCTACAGTTTTTTTTTTTTTTGCATTATGCTGTCTAGTGTTGATATTAAGGTAATACTAGCTTCTTAAAATGAAATAAAAACCATTTCCTACTCTTCTATTTTCTGGATTAAATTATATAGAATTGGTGTTAATTTCTCTTTAAACATTAGTAGAACTCTGCAATGAGGCTATCTGGGCCTAGAGATAGTTTCTATTTTGAGAGTTTTAAAGTTATAAATTCAATTTCCTTACCAGGAAATTATCTATTATTTCATATTGTGTGAGTTGTGGTGGTTGTTTATATTTCTTTTGAGGAAATGTCTCCTTTGCCTAAATTGTTCAAATTTGTGGGTGCAGAGTATTCCCTGATTATACCTGGTTATGTCGTTGATGTTTTCAGAGTCAATAGTAGTATTACTTGTTTTATTCTAGTATTGATAACTTATGTATGAGTGTGTATATGTGTCTGTGTGTGTGTGTTTCTTGTCAAACAAGAGGTTTATCTATTGCCTTGACATTTTCAAAGAATGAGCTGTGTGTGCCACTGATTTTATTATTTTTAATTTGAATTTTATTTATTTCTGCTCTTATCTTTATTATTTAATTCCTTCTACTTGCTTTGGTTTTATTTTGTTTTTCTTTTTTATTTTCTTGAAGTAGCAGCTTAGATAATGGAGTTAGGACCCTCTTCCCAAATATGTATTTCTCTCAGCACTCCCATAGCTCTGATTCACAAATTATACTTTATTATAATTTCATTTTGTTCAATATATTTTTTAATTTTTCTTGACATATCTTCCTTGATTTAGGAATCATTTAGAAATATGTTATTTAGTTCTAAGAGTTTGGATACTTTACCATTATGTTTCTGTTATTTATTTACAGTTTGATCCCACTGTGGGCAAAGAAAACACTCTATATTAGTTTAATTCTTTAGCATTTATGAAAATTTATTTTAAAGCCTACATATAGACTATCTTGGTACATGTTCTGTGAAGAGTAAAGTAGAATGTGAGTTCTTCTGGGGCTAAGTGAACTGTTCTTTCAATGTTGATTAGCTCTTCTTGGTTGAGGCTATTGTCAAGTTCTTGCAAATTTTGCGTGTAGTTTTTATGTTAGTTGTTAAAAGAAGGCTATTGAAGTCTCCAACGAAATTGTGATTTGTCTATGTCTCCTTTCCGTTTTATCAGTTTTTGTGTTTCACACATTTTCCAGCTCTGTGGTTGGGAACATAGACATTTAGAATTGGTATACTTTCTTGATGGATGGAGTCATTGTCATTACCTTCTCTGTCTGAGGTAATGTTCTCTGAGGTTTATTTTATCTCATATTAGTACAGACTCTTCTGCTTCCCTCTGCTTAATATTTGCATGATATATATATTTCTCTCATTTTATTTTTATGCCTTAATCATTATATTTGAAATGAGGTTTTTTTTTTTTTTTTTTTGAGACGTAGTCTTGCACTGTCGCACAGGCTGGAGTATAATGGCGCCGTCTCGGCTCACTGCAACCTCTGCCTCCCGGGTTCAAGCTATTCTCCTGCGTCAGCCTTCCAAATAGCTGGGATTACAGGCACCTGCCACCATGCCCAGCTGATTTTTGTATTTTTAGTAAGAGACAGGATTTGTTGGCCAGGCTGGTCTCAAACTCCTGACCTCGTGATCTGCCCGCGTTGGCCTCACAAAGTGCTGGGATTACAGGCATGAACCACCATGCCAGGCCCTGAAGTGAGTTTCTTATGGACAGCATGTAGTTTTGTTTTATTCTTTTTATCTATTCTACCAAACCATTTTTGTTGATATATTTAGACAATTTACACTGATTAAATATTAATATCTTTAGATTTAAGTGTCCTATTTTATTTGTTTTCCGTTTATTTGTTGTCGTTGTCTTTGTTTTTGTTTTTTTCTCCTTTCTATGACTTCAGTGAACTTTATAATTCTAGTTTGATTTTTCTACTGTTTTTCACTATATCTGTTTGTATAGCATTTTTACTGGTTCTTTACACATTACATTAATGTGCTTATTATAGTCTACTAATATCATAATTTTACCATTCAAAGTGAAAAATAGAGACCTTACCTTTTCTGGTGTAATTTTACCCTCCTCCATTTATAATATAGTTATCTTAAATATTTCATCTACATATATTTAGATCATCTACAGTTTTAAAACATTCAGTTTAAGCCTATGTCAAGCACAGTGTAGAAAACTCAAGAGAAGAAGAAAAGTCTATTGTATTTTTCTTTATTTTTGGTGAGCCTGATCCTCTTTCCTTATGTACTAAAGTTCCAAGATTCCTTCTTTTGCTATTACCTTTTTGTTTAGAAAACTTCCTTTATCAGTTTTTAGGGCAATACATTCTCTTAGTTTTCTTTTCTAAGGATGTTTTTACTTCTTTTTTATTTCTGAATAATATTTTTGCCAGATATAAGATCGTGATTGACAGTTCTTTTCTTTTAGCACTTGGAAAATGCTGTGATATCTTTTATGGCCTCCAAGATTTATGATGAAAAATTTGCTGTTACTCAAGTTGTTTTATTCTATAAGTAAGGTATTTTTTCTTACTGGTATTCCTATGATATTTTCAAACTTTATTTTTCAGAACTTGTAACTGTAATTTGCCTTGGTGTGGTTTTTATCTTAGACTTATTTGACTTTTTGACTCTGTGAATCAAATTTTGAAAGTTGTTAGCATTATTTCTTCAAGTACATTTTCAGTCACACTCTCTCCTCTTCTTTTAGGGCTACTATGTCATTAATTGTAGAAATTTTGTTATAATTTCACAAGTTTATGAGACTCTGTTCTGTTTTCTCTCTATTGTTCAGATTGGGTCCTTTCTATAACAGTCTTCAAGATCTCTGATTTGTTTTTCTGTCCTCTTCATTCTGCTGCTGAGCCCGTCAATGGAGCATTTTAAATTTGGTTATCATATTTTTCCATTTTAAAATTTTCTTTTGGTTCTTCTTTACATACTTTATTTATTTGCTGGGGTTTTCTATATTTTAATTTGTGTAGTACATGTTTTTAATTATTCTTTAAAGTAGTATTAAGATATCTACTTTAAAATATTTGTCAGATAATGTATGTCATCTCATTGTTGGCATCTTTTGGTTGTCTTCATTTACTTTGAGATCTTCCTTGCTCTTGACATGACGAATAATTTTTTATTAAAACTTGTATCATATCATGAGATTTTGGGTTTTCTTTAAACTTTTGGGTTTCCATGACACCACGTTAACAGAGGAAGAGTGGGAATGCTGTCTTATTTCTGACTGGTTAGGGTAAAAGTCTGTTGACAGCCAAGGTTGGGTCCTTAGTGAATGAGGAGATCAGTTCCAGCTCCCTTATGAACTTACAGTGATACTTCGCCAATTGAAAAAAGAGGGAGTGCCAAATTACTTCTCCCACGTGTGACCTCCCCCCTACCCATTGTAGGGGGGCAGTGATGGGTGGCTATGTAACCATTGGCTGGTGATGACTGAAAATGACACAGGATCCTTGGGGTGTTGTTTCGTTTGCCAGAAACCTCTGTGGCCAATGGCGCCTTCTGCCTTAGTATTGCATGTGCCTGCTGGGCTCATTTCGCCCACTTAGCCCACCAGGCTGTACTTGGCTTGCGCTTCCAGCCTGGATCACATACCTGACAAGGACGAAACGAAGGGTGTGTGGGCGAGCAAGCACAGGGTCCAGCCACTGCACACAACCAGGCACACCAGCTGCTGCCACAGGGTAGACAGCTGCATGCAAGGCTGCGGCTGGACCAGATATACTGCACGGGACTTCTGCCATGGGCACCTCAGTAGAGGTGTTAAGGAGTTGACGTGGTTGGAGTGCTGAGCTGCAGCTTCATAAGTGTGGAAGTCTAAGCTCCCCTACTCAGTCACTAATATAGGTGGGTGTAGGGCCTCTGTTTTCTCTGTGATGTTTATTTGAAGAAGAGTGTTCACTGTGCAAAAGTTTTCTTGTCTGTGAAGCTGCCTCTTTCCAGGTGATTTGATTAGAGAGAGCAGGCTTTTGTTGTTGAATGTATGCGTGCATGCGTGCATGTACATGTGCATGTGTGTGTGTCCGCTGTTCCTAGATTGCTGTCTTCTGGGTTAAATGAAGCAAAAGTAACCCAGGGAACATCATCATCTTTACCTAGTTACATGGGGGAGAAGTAATGAGGCACTCCTGTTTTTCTCAATCAGTAGGGTATCAGTGTAAGTCTAGAATTGAGCTGAAACTGATCTCCACCCATAATGAGGACCAAACTTTGGGTGTCAACACAGCAAGTAGAGAACCAGACATCCTACCCTGAACTGACAGAAATCAGGACAATTCTTCACCCTTTTCCTGTAGGAGTGGTATCGGGGAAGCCAACTAAAACAAAAAGTTTAAGATCCAGAGTTGGGTTCTGAACCTCACCCGATATTCTTTCTTCTCCCCACCTTTCTTTCATTCTTTCTATATTTCTTTTACACATAATGTCCAGGATTTGGGGTTGCATTTAGTTAAGTGAACAGGGAAAACATATTTAATTGTTCTTTCTGTAACCTGATGCCCCAGTATTTTTAAAATTAATTTCCAATAAATGTATTCTTAAAGGAATATGTTTCTAGAAGAGACAAGTAAGTCAAAAGTCAAATGTTATAAAGCATTTCTTATTCAACTCATAGTGTTACTCCACACAACTTACAACCTGAATAGAATTTCAATATTTTTTTCTTAAGACCATGCACAAAAGTATTTTAAAACAGAACAGGTAAAATTAATGTGAACTCTCTAAAAAATAATTTCAATGTTCTTACATATCAGACACCCTATTAAGCTTTATCATATGAGGCAATATCAATTGCAACAACATTCTTCTCTTTGAAATTTGCCAATTATGGCTCTGGCTTAGGTATGATCCATATTGCTCATTATTCAGTTTTCTTTTTTGAATAAAAAGTCTGCATTATCATGTGATAAACTATGTGGTAATTTTCACATATTTTCACTACTTCAAACATATCTGTATATTTTCTTTATCTGCATCTCCCTTATCTTCTCTCATTAAGCCCTAAAGTGTCCATCTACTTACTTTACCAAGAATTCTAGAGCCCTATTCCTCATCTGATGCATATTCAGATTGCAAAAATTGTCCTAGGAGTAGTTATATAGCAAATAACTGCTGTAAAAGGAACATGTATTCATTCATGTATTTACTCCCAAACAGTGTAATCTGTTCTGTAATCATTTAATGTGCAATATAGTCAATTTTGCTATACTTACAGAGAGTAGATATATTTCTTCAGGCAATAGCTTACTTTTTCTAAAAAGGTCTAATATGGGATAACATTTCTGGCATGTCATGCTTAGATACATGCATTAATAGGTTAATGCTTCAGTTGCTAGCACATTAGTGCTATTTGCATACACCTAGATAATTATTTCAGTGCCTTGGCTTCAGTGCATATTTCTAATAATACAGTTATCCAAAATATTACTATGCTTTTTTGCTTGTGTGGCAATTGAAGCAAAAGAACTGTATGAAATAACTCTTTTTTAAAAATTACAAGTATCAATAAAATCTTTAAGTGTATTACTTTTACTTTGTAGGGATAGAGGAAGGAATTATGGGTTTGCAGCACTGTCCAAGGACCTAACTACATGGCTTCTCAGTAGCAACTAAAATAGTTAACTTTTGAGGGCTTCAAAATATCTATAAGGCAAAAAAAAAAAAATTGGTAACTTTTGGTCAAACTTTGAAGTTGTACTTCAGTGAAGACTCTATTGAAAAAAAAAAAAAAAACTCATTGTGCTCCACTTCAAATCATTCTCATTCTCCTACTTTTAAATTTTGAGTGATCATAAATTGTTCATGTTGCCTTTGTTTGTCCCAGATAAAAGTTGAAAACTAGGTGTATAAATTATTTTAGAGATCTAAAACAATGGATGAGCTATTGAACACAATTAGTAATTTCAAACCATAAAGTATCTGCCAAAATGGCAGAGGGCAGATGAATGAAATAAGAAAGGAGAATGTTCTTTGGTTCTAAAATAGGGTTAGGTAGTCAGTACAGACAAACTTGAGACTGATGTGTGCTAATTTTTGTAAAGTAGATATAACGATCCATGAAGATTTTCATTCATGTGTCGAATAGATGTCAAAATGGGAGACAAAGATAAATAACTCCAAAAGCTGAACTTAGAGGAAACACAAAAAAAGCTCTAGTTTTTTTTTTGTTTTAAAAAGCTCTAGTTAATATACTCAGAGAAATTCAAGGAGATACTATTCATATAAAACATAAATAGCATAAAATGCATAAGCAACATTCAGAGAAAATGAACCACTGAAACATATTGAAAATAAAAATTATGTTGACAATTCTTTTATGGTAAAATACAAAAGTAAATACATTAATTGATTAAAAGATAAATATATCATTGATATATGGATAACCCAGAGAAATTTTTCCTAATTTTTTGTTTCGTAAGCACGCTAATATAGACCCATAACAGTAAAAAACAGACTGAATGTAAAATTAAATCATTGTAGACACTAGCATTTCTCAAAGTGTAATACGTAAGCCACTTACACTAGAAATGATGGGGATGTTTACATGTGAATACAATTTCTCAGATCTACAGAAGTCCTACTAGATCAGAATTTCTGTAAGTATAGCTGACAAATGTATTTTAATATGCCTTCTTAGGCAATTCTAAGTTTGTTAACATTTGAGAAATACTGTTTTCAAACCACTTACGAGATTTCAAAATTTTTGAATAACTTTCAGGTATTTTTAACATTTATTTATTTATTTTTAATTTTTTACATTTTATTTTATTTTTTATTTTTTGGAAGAGTTTCTTTGTTGTTCCCCATGCTGGAGTGCAATGGCAGCGATCTTGGCTCACCGCAACCTCCACCTCCCAGGTTCAAGCAATCCTCCTTCCTCAGCCTCCCTAGTAGCTGGGATTACAGGTATGCAACACCAAGCCCAGCTAATTTTTTTTGTATTTTTAGTAGAGACGAGGTTTCTCCATGTTGGTCAAGCTGGTCTCAAACTCCTGACCTCAGGTGATCTGCCCGCCTCAGCCTCTCAAAGTGCTGAGATTACAGGCATGAGTCACCACGCCTGGCCTTAACATTTATTTTTAACCTTTGTTGAATCAAAGGAGCACCTTCAAAAACTAGTTATCTTGTCACTATAGAGAAAAGCTTCTTTATGCTTCCATATCTCCATGTTACACTTAATCTCTGAAAATATTTGTCATATTTGGTCTACTGGTTAACATTCTCCATCACCAAATTCGGAAATTCAGAAACTTTCTTTAGTTAGAATTTAGCTTATAGTTTATAGTGCACTCATTGTATGTTTTTTGAATTAGGAGACTAGAAGTGCCCTGTTCAACATAGTATCCACTACCCACATGTAACCATTGAGGTGACTGAGGCCTTGAAATGTGGCTAGTTAGAATTGGTATAACTTATGTCTAGAAATAGTATAATACCTCACTAATATTTTGCAGTAATTACATGTTGAAATGAGTTGACCATGACTGGCAAAAAATAAGAAACAGCTTAGAATGCTAGTTCTTCAAAGTATTGTTAGTAAAGTTTTTCCTTTCTCTCTAGAGTGCCAGTGTGTACTAGATTTTAATCCAAAAGTTGTAGATTGTAAGTATTTGTTTTCTAATCAGAAAAACATTCTCATTAAGCATTAAGTCCCCTGAGTTTTAAGGAACAGATTGCTATGAGGCACATGCAGAATAATTAAGGAGTGAGGAACTTCTAAATGTTTATCTTTGCATTCACCCTTTCTTGTTTCAAAAGCGCAAACAAAAGGAGACTCTATTAAGATTTTAATTAATTCCAATTTCTTTTCTTTCTTTTTTTTTTTTTTTTTTTTTTGAGATACAGTCTCACTCTGTTGCCCAAGCAGGAATGCAGTGGTGCAATCAAGGCTAATTGCAGCCTCACCTTCCCAGGTTCAGTTGATTCTCCCACCTCAGCTTTTGGAGTAGCTGCGACTACAGGCATGTGCCACCAGGCCTGGCTAACTTTGTGCATTTTTTTTTTTTTTTTTTTTTTTGTAGAGACAGGGTTTCTTCATGTTTCCCAGGCTGTTAATTCCTATTTCTAACCAAGCAAACTGTGACAATGCTCCCTTTTCTAATAGTTTTTTGTCTGATTGTTTGTTTTCAGAACTAGGTAAAGTGAGGAAGTGTTGAGCTAGTATTCTCACATAAAAATATCGTTATTTTAAAAATCACTTCAAGTAAAAGAAGAGAGATATGGTTACACAGGGGAAAAGATGTGAAAAAACTGATATGTTGTTATTTATCATTTAAATATTTACTTGCACTTTTAATGCAAACATAGATATTGATATTTTTAAGTTCAGGGGTGCGTGTGCAGGTTTGTTATATAGGTAAATGTATAATGGGGGTTTCTTATACAGATTATTTCATAACCCAGGCAAGGCTAGTATCCATTAGTTATTTTTCCTGATCTTCTCTTTCCTCGCACATTCTGCCCTCCAGCAGACCAAGGTGTTTGTTGTTTCCCTCTATGTGCCATTTGGTCTCATCATTTAGCTCCCAATAATAACTGAGAACATGCAGTATTTGGTTTTCTGTTCCTGTTTGCTAAGAATAATGGCCTCCAGCTCCATTCTGCAAAGGGAATGATCTTTTTTTATGGCTATGTAGTATTCCGTGGTGTTTATGTACCACATTTTCTTTATGCAGTTTATCACTGATGGACACTTAGGTGGATTCCATGTCTTTGCTATTGTGAATAGTGCTGCAATGAATGTACATGTGCATGTGTTTTTATAATAGAAGGATTTACATTCCTTTGAGTATATACCCAATAATGAAATTGCTGGGTCAAATGGTATTTCTGTTTTTAGGTCTTTGAGAAACTGTCACAGTGTTTTCCATAATAGTTGAACTAATTTACACTCTGACCAACAGTATATAAGTGTTCATTTTATTCACAACTTGGCTAGCATCTGTCATTTTTTGACTTTTTAGTAGTAGCCATTCGGACTGATGTGAGGTGGTATCCCATTATTGCTTTCATTTTCATTTCTCTAATGATCTGTGATGTTGATATGATTGTTGGCTCCACACATGTTTTTTGAGAAGTGTCTGCTTATGTACTTTCCCCATGTTTCAATGGGATTGTTTGGTTTTATCTTCCAAATTTTTTAAGTTTCTTATAGATGCTGGATAATAGACCTTTGTCAGATGTATCGTTTGCAAAAATTTTCTCCCATTATGAGGTGATCTGTTTACTCTGTTGATAGTTTCCTTTGCTGTGCAGAAGCTCTTTCGTTTAATGAGATCTCATTTGTCTATTTTTGCTTTTGTTACAATTGCTTTATTTGCCTAAAGTTTGTCCTGAATGGTATTGCCTAGGTTGTCTTCCAGGATTTGCACAGTTTTGGGTTTTACATTTCAGTCTTAATCTATCTTGAGTTAATTTTTGTATAGGGTGTAAGGAAGAGGCCCACTTTCAATCATCTGCATATGGCTAGTTAGGTATCCCAGAACCATATACTGAATAGGGAATCCTTTCTCCATTTCTTGTTTCTGTAAGATTTGTCAAAGATCAGATAGTTTTAGGTGTGAGGTCTTATTTCTGAGTTCTCTATTCTGTTTCATTGGCCTACTTGTCTGTTCTTGTCCCAGTATCATGCAATTTTGGGTATTGTAGCCCTGTAGTATAAAATTGGATAGTGTGATGCTTCCAGCTTTCTTCTTTTTGCTTAGAATTTCCTTGGGTCTTGGGCTCTTTTATGGTTTCATATAAATTTTAAAATAGGTTTTTCTATTTCTGTGAAGAATGTCAATGGTAGTTTAATGGGAATAGCATGGAATGTATAAATTGCTTTGGGCAGTATGGTCATTTTAACAATATTGATTCTTCCTACCAATAAGCATGGAATGTCTTTCCATTTGTTTGTGTCTTCTCTGATTTTTTTATTTATTTATTGAGCAGTGGTTTCTAATTTTCCTGGTGGAGATCTTTCACCTCCCTAGTTAGCTGTATTCCTAGCTATTTTATTCTTTTTGTGGCAATTATAATGGTAGTTTGTTTGTAATTTGGCTCTCAGCTTGACTGTTGTTGGTGTACAGGAATGCTAGTGATTTGTGCACATTGATTTCGCAACAAAATGTTGAAGTTTCTCAACAACTTAAGAAGCTTTTAGACTGAGATAATAGGGTTTTCTAGATATAGGATTGTGTCATCTGCAAACAGGAGTAGTTTGACTTCTTCCTATTTGAATGTCTTTTATTTCTCTCTCTTGTTTGAATGCCCTGGCCAGAGCTTCCAATACTATGTTGAACAAAATGGTAAGAGAGGGCATCCTTGTCTTGTGCCGGTTTTCAAGGGGAATGGTTCTAGGTTTTGTCCATTCTGTATGATGTTAGCTGTGGATTTGTCATATACAGATCTTATTATTTTGAGGTATTTTCCTTCAATATATAGTTCATTGAGAGTTTTTAACATAAAAGATGTTGAGTTTTATTGAAAACCTTTTCTGCTTCTATTGAAATGACCATATAGTTTTTGTCTTTAGTTCTGATTATGTTTATTGATTTGTGTATGTTGAACCAACCTTGCATCCCAGGGATGAAGCTTACTTGATCATAGAGAATAAGCTTTTTGATGTGGTGCTAAATTTGTTCTAAGTATTTTGCCAAGGATTTTTGCATCGATGTTCATCCCAGAAGTTTTCTTTTTTTTGTATTGTATTTCTGCCTGTTTTAGTGTCCAGATGATGCTGGCCACGTAAAATGAGTTAGGGAGGAGTCACTCGTTTTCAATTTGGGGAAATAGTCTCAGTAGAAATGGTGCCAGCCCTTCTTTGTACATCTGGTAGAATTCAGTTGTGAATTTATCTGGTCCTGGGCTTTTGTTTGTTGGTAGGTTATTTACTACTGTCTCAATTTCAGAACTTGCTATTGGTCTGTTCTGGGATTCAATTTCTTCCTGATTCAGTCTTGAGAGGGTGTATGTATCCAGGAGTTTATTGATTTATCTTAGATTTTCTACTTTATGTGCATAGAGACGTTTATAATATTCTCTGATGGTTGTTTGTGTATCTGTAGGGTTGGTGGTAATATCCCCTTTATCATTTCTGATTGTTTTATTTGAATCTTCTCTCTTTTCTTCTTTATTAGTCTAGCTAGTGGTATATGTATTTTATTAATTTTTTTCAAACACTAGCTCCTGGATTTGTTTATCTTTTAAATGGTGTTTCATATTTCTTTATCATTCAATTCATCACTGATTTTGGTTACTTGTCTTCTGCCAGCTTTGGGCTTTCTTTGCTCTTGGTTCTCTAGTTCTTTTATCTTGTGATATTAGGTTGTAACTTGAGATCTTTCTGTCTTTTTGATGTGGACATATGGTGCTATACATTTCCCTCTTAACACTGCTTTAGCTATGTCCCAGAGATTC
This sequence comes from Alouatta palliata, assembly GCA_004027835.1. NCBI lineage: Eukaryota > Metazoa > Chordata > Mammalia > Primates > Atelidae > Alouatta > Alouatta palliata. Next base: position 60,417 of record PVKV010004314.1, on the reverse strand, counting down.
TGGTATAATGTATCTTTTTTCTCATTAGTTTCAAATAAATTTTTTATTTCTGCTTTACTTTCATTATTCACCCAAATCACTCAGGAGCAGGTTATTCAATATCCATGTAATTGTGTGGTTTTGTATAAATTTCTTAGGGATGATTTCCATTTGATTGTGCTGTGGTTCAAACCACTGTTGTTATTTGTACTTTAAATTCAAACATAGATATTTATTTTTATTTTTCCAATTAATTGAGTAGAAAACACAAATATTTTTTTCAATTTTAATGACGTAGTATTGATTACTTTTGTTTTCCTTTTTCAGTCTGTTAATTCCATTTAATTAATTTTACTATTAATATCACATATTTGTAATGAGCAACCATTTTGAATACATATTTTTCAATTTTTAATCATGTGTATATAAAAACATGATTTTTGAATATCTATAACTCAAATCGTTATTGACAGATAATTACAATGGCATTTGTTGTAATATATCGGAATAGCAAAAAACTGGTCTAATGGCAAAGTCCCAACTTATTAACAACATTTACCCAGTATCTAATTTCACTCAAAGTCGTGTCCGTAAAGAACACAGATATATCATGAGGTAACTGACTGAAATTTAAATTTTCTGTTTAGCTATTGTACCATTTTTTAACTTAATGCTACAATAATTTTACTATATATTCTATCCTCTCTCACACATTCTTCTCTCTGTTTTATCTTTGAAATATGAGCTTCTTTGATTGTGTGTTCCTTTATTTTTAATAAATAAGAGTGCGGGACAATTAATTTTATTTTTCCTTATCTAATCTATACTCTGCAAGATCTTTCACCATTTTCCTTTTCCCTGGTTTACTATTTTTGAAATAAATGTTATTTTAATAAAAAACCAAAAGTGTTAAGAGAGAAAACATTAAAATAGTCACTGTTATGACTAGACTAGAGAGTCGTGAAAATAAGTTTGAAGAAACAGAGGTAATATATGTGCCCCATGTATAATCACAGTATTTTGGAAATTTATGTATAAAACGGAGTATGAATAAAAATATACTAATGCCATAGTACTCAAAAACTAGTTGCTACAATTTTTTTTTAATGTGGCATTATCAGCCGGGCACAGTGACTCATGCCTGTAAGCCCAGCATTTTGAGAGGCTGAAGTAATTGAATCACCTGAGATCAGGAGTTCAAAACCAGCCTCTATTAAACATAGTGAAACCCCATCTCTACTAAAAATAAAAAAATTAGCCAGTCGTGGTGGTGCTTCCCTGTAGTTCCAGCTACTCGGGATGCTGAGGCAGGAAAATCGCTTGAACTCAGGAGGCGAAGGCTGCAGTTAGCCAACATCACACTACTATACTCCAGCCTGGGTGACAGAGCAAGACGCTGTCAAAAAAAAGAAGAAAATGCAGCATTATCATTGTATATTTCCATGAGTACAACTGGGTTCTGTTTTTATGGGAAATGTCTTGGAAGATTTATAATTTTTGTTTTGTTTTAGTGAGAAAACAACTTAGTCTTCTTTACTCTCCAGATTTCTTACAAAAAAAAAAAAAAACTAATGCATATTAGATATAGTTTACAGTAAATGCTTACTGTATGAGGGCCAACTAGAAAGTGGATGTCCAATAGTTACTTGACTAAAATAAATTTGCTTAAGATAGAAAAATTTAAAGAACACCTTAACATTTTGTTACTCAGAAAATCAAAACAAATCAATTTGTGTTTTAAAACTAATGACTAACTTATAATTATGGTTTCAGTAAAAAGCAGAAACACCCAAGCTTGATTTTACTTTTTAATAGAACCCAGAAAATCTTATGATTTTTACTTTCATTCTTAGCTACCGAAACAAGCCAGACAGCAGTATTACATTTTTTCACTCATGAAATAGTTGAAGATTGTAATAAACCTAAATTAATTAAAATACAGAGAAAGAAATTCCTAGAAAATAAGGTATGCAAAGCTGTTTTAATCTCTGACAGAAAGGCATGAAGGAAGAATTTGCAATAAATATTAGTAAGAAAAACAAGTCAAAACTTTAGTAAAGCTTAACATTCATGTGTGAGCCAGTGTAACAGATGAAAATTACCAGAACCTCCAGTCACAGAAAGAATTTGTACCCACCATACGCCTTTTTCCAAAGATCATCTCAAACTGCATAGGAATAGTATACAAAAAACTGCGGTAAAGGGTGAACTGAGAGAATATCTACTGAATTGTGCATTACCCAGTGGAAGATATCAGAGCCAGAGGGTTAAAAGGAATTTATCTCACAAATTCCAGACGTTTACTGTGTACAGGCCACTGGTTTCTGGCTGCTGGCTTCTGAAGTGTGGCTGTACAAGATGAGAGCTGAGAGAAATCACTGTGAAGCTCTCTGTAGCTTCAGCTAATATGTTGCAGAGATTCTTCAAAGGCTGGAGATAATACAACAGTGCAGGGAAACCCCCTAATGCCTATAGTGCCAGGATGGAAATGAACAAAAATTCCATGTCAACCCCTAAAACTGGACAATCATGCAAAGCAAAGAAAAATATCTAATGAATCAGAAACTGAACTGCTAGGCTGGAGAAGAAGAAAATTTCTATAGTCTCCTGGCACTCAGATATCCATGCTCAAGTGAAAGTGTTGATCTCACCTGAAAAATTATGAACTCAAAGGGAAACTGGGTCTAATTTCAACTTCAGCTCAATTTAGATCAGTGGACATAGAGCAGAAGAGGTGATTTGTGTTCTGGATATAAATATTATTCATATCAGTTTTTCATGTTTACTAATACACATTGTATAGCAAGCAAAGAAGCAAGATAAAGTCATTTACAGACAAGAGAAGGAGAGTTCAATAAAAGCAGACTAAAGGATAGGCAGTATGTTGGTATTTCAAAAAGAACTTTAAAATAACTAGAATAAATATATTAAGGAATTAAAAAATGCATAACTGGTAAACAGTATCAGTACAGTGATAAAAATTATAAAAATTTAGTCATCTGGAAATGCTACAAATAACACGTAATATTGGAGATGACAAATCCACTTGAAGTTCTTAAAAGTTTCTGGCATACAGCAGAGAACTGACTCATGGTCATGAAGAAGGGTCAGTAGAAATTGTCAAAAATAAAACAATAAAAATCAATAGTAAAAATCAAATGGAACAAAGAATCTGAGGTTCATAGAACAATAACGAGCAATCTATAATAACATTAAGAAAAGGAAAAGTGGTAGGATGGAAGAAATACTTAGTTAACAACAGAGAGTTTCATAAAATGGATAATTGATATGGCTTCACTGTGTCCCCACCCAAAATGTCATCTTGAATTGCAATCCCCATGATCCCCAAGTGTCAAGGGAGAGACCAAGTAGAGGTAATTGAATCATGGGGGCAGTTTCCCTCATGCTGTTCTCATGATAGTGAGTGAGTTCTCAGGAGATCTCATGGATTTATAAGTGTTTGGTATTTCCTCCTGCATTTATTCTTCTTCCTGCCACCTTGTGAAGAGATACCTTGCTTCACCTTCTGCCATGATTGTAAGCGTCTTGAAGCCTCCCCAGCCATGCTGAACTGTGAGTCAATTAAACCTCTTTCCTTTATGAATTACCCTGTCTTGGGCAGTTCGTTATTGTGAAACTGGACTAGTGAAAATGGACTAATACAATAACAGACATCAACTCAAAGATATAGAAATCTTAGTGTGTTCAAGCTGGATTTTAAAATAATAAAAAAAGTCAAAACAAACAACAACAACCACAGTAAAATATATTTAAGAACATCAAGGGTAAATACTGAAGTAAAAAAGTATCTTTAGAACAGTCAAAGACTACAATATACATTCCATGGAGTGACTAAATGATAAAACTGATGGTTGCTTTCTTATCATAAATAATGAAAGAAAGAAGACCATGGAACATTATTTTTAATGTGTTGGAAGGATAAAACTGTCAGAATTGCTTTGACAGCAAAAGTAACTGTCAAAAATAAAGTACAACTTAGAGGGGACATATATAAGATTAAATGCTTCTGTAGTAAATGTCTAAAATCAATGATCTTAACTTCCAGCTTGTAACTCTAGATAGCAAGGAACAAATTCAATGGAAGGTACATGGACAAAATGAATGAATGAAAGTAACAGTTGATATCCATAAAATGTACGACAGATAGAGGAAAACAAGATGATAAATCAGTTCCCTGATAGATTAATAAAAGTAATTATCTCTAAACAAAAATCTAGTCAAGTATAAAAATCAGAAAAAACAAAAATGACAGATATCAAGAAGAAAGAAGAGACATCCCTACAAATACTACAGACATTAAGAAAATATGAAAAACATTATGATAATAAGTTGATGATTTTAATAAAATGGATGGATTGATGGATAAACATAACTCGTCAAGACTGACACAGAAAGAAATATGTAATTTAAATACCCAGATCTGAGGAATTTAAATAGTACTATTACAAAATTATTAGTAGTAGAAAATATACCACTCATGAAGAAAGTTCTAGCCCATGTGGCCTCACTGGTAAATTTAATCAAAAATTTGGGGTGATTATAGTTAACAACAATATATTGTATATTTTAAAATAGCTAAAAGAGAAGATTTGAAATGTTCCCAACAAGCAAATAAAAAAAATGTTTGAGATGATGGATATTCTATGTACCATGATTTGATCATTACACATTCTGTGTGTCAAAATATTACTTGTAGCTCATAAATATGTTCAATTATTATGTATCAATAAAACACATTTAAAATTATAGAACAAATAGAACTGGTTTTATATAAGTGGTTTTATGAGGCTGACATAAACCTGCTTTATACTTGATAAAACATTTTAAGAACAAAATTACAGATTAAAACCTCTCATAAACATAGGAGAAATAAATATTTTATAAAATATTAACTAAATCCTTCAATACATAAACAATTGAATGTAAGCTATAACAACCAAATTAAATTAAAAACCAATGTAACATTCAAGAGTCGATATAATTCAGCATATTAAGTGAGTAATAAAGAAAATCATAAGATTAAATAGTTGCAGATAAAAAAAGATTTGACAAAGACTCTAATTTTCTCAGCAAACTATTAATAGAAAGGAAACCTAACAATCTGATAAAGAACATCTATAAAAAATCTACAGGTAACATCTCAGTTAATAGTGAAATACTGAATACTTTATGCCTAAGATTAGAAACAAGGCACAGAGTATTCACCCAAATGTCAGCTAATTCATTTGCAATTTATCAGGAATTTACATTTAGGTATTTAATTTCTGGCAACAAAGAAGATTCTCTGCCATATGCTTAAGTGTGTACAACAAGACCTATTTTTCTCTTCATAGCAAAAGTATGGTAAACTTAATTTTCTTATATAAATTTTTTCTTGGTTAAATGAACAATTTTATTTTCTCTCTAAGATAACTAAATATTTGTTCTACATTCTAAAGTGTAGGCAAATAATAGCTAGTTTATCACTTATTGAATAGAATTTATTAACCTCATTTAGAACAAATAGAATAACAAGAAATATTAAGAAAAGGTCCACATGTATTTTAAAGCCAAATTCTGAATGTAGTATGTCATTTTCATTTTTCTAAATTCCAGAACACAACACGTTGCATTTATTTTCCTAAATAAATGTGTAAGTGTGACTTTTGTTCGCTGTCAGAGCAATGGAACCCCCAGTCAAAGCTTTGTAATTTTTCAGCATAACATTTATACATATGATAAATCTGAATAATTAATTACAGGCTGTTTGAGCCTGACAATATGGTGTGTAACTAGATGTTCCCCCTGTATGCCTAGGAGAATCATTCAGCATTGTTTAGTACATTATTCTTGCTTCCCAAAGCAACGCACTCTATAAAGAGTAGCGAATGTTGTAAGTAGCTGAATCATAAATCAATGGTATGCCTCAGACCACCTGTGTCTTTGATTTTTGATTGAAGGGTTTTATTCAAAACCAGTGCTTGTTTCCTTTGTCCACAGCATCTTCATAATGTGGCATACCTCTACTAATTACAAAGAATTTTACCGGTATTTTAGTTTTAGCTCTAGATGATGACTGCCTCTTTCTTTAAAATAAATCGCACATACTATGCAACCTCCATGTCTTCATTTTCTGTTAATTTATTAAACCCATATTATTGAGCATCCAAATTATTTTAGATAAAAATGTTGTGCTAAACAAGATAAGCATAATTCTTGCTTACCTTGTCATAAATAGTTTAACCAGAACATAAAATATTATTAATAGTAACCAGGTAACCACATTATATATTATGATAAGGTAAAAGGTAGGTTTGGATGGAGACTCCGGAGTTAACTTTTTTCATGTTGTTGAAAATGTTATTTGTTATCTCAGTTGCGAAGAACAGTTGCTACATTCAAAACTTGGATATTGAGTAAACAGTTGAATATATACGCTTGAAATTCATGGGAGAATTCAGCATTTGAAGTAAAAAAAATAAGGAGCAGAAAACACATAGATGCTATTTAATGCATTTTACCCAGAAGAAAATATCAGAGAGAGAATGTATAGTGAGAAAATTTTCTGTAGCCAAGCTTTAGTATGTCAATATTTAGAGATGTAGCAGAGAAAGTGTATCAAGGAAAATAAAATGTTGAAAGAGAACCAGTAGGATGGCTCAATTCAGACCATATCACATAGATTTTGAAAGTACAGTAGCACATTTTGTGTACAATAACAGAAAGATAATAACATTATTTATTAATAAAAGTAGTGAATAATTCTACAAGAACTTGGAACATTTAAGATTTATTTAAAACCAGAGAATAATTTTATTCCTAGAAAATTACTCACATGATAATTTTGCATAAAGCTGGCTTTCAGTTACTATTTTCGAGAACATTACTTTATCCAATAAAGTTTTTCTTAATAGAATGCTGTTGCTTTTGACTTTCTTGTGACTCTACACCTAAGGGTCAACAAAGTTCTCTGGTTGTAACAGTTATGCATATTCAAAATTCTTATGCATATTCAAGTGCTCTGGATCTTTTTGCTTGCACTAAGAATTTTCAGAATGATAAAGATTGATTTTCTCTTGTCACCTTCTTTGAGTGTCACTTTGTTTAGATTATGTTTACATAAACATTATCAGTTACATAATAAACTTGTAAATCACACATATTTATATGTAAATAAAAATGTCAATCACAGGTCAGTTATGACAGATTTTATGACTAAAAATGGACAACTAAATTTTCCTTTTATAATGCTGAGAAATGTGTTATCAGAGAAAAAACATTTGCTGGAATTTAGTTCATTATGATTTATAATTGATTTTTAATGTAATCTGCTTTATTTTTTCAGACCTTATGTGTCAATTTTTGCTAAGTTGTGTTTTAAAATTCAGGTTGTACAAACAAGGTTTTGAAGATGGAAGTTAATATTCTCTCATGGTCTACTATAACGTTAAAGCCTTCATCTCTGTACTTGTTTTCACTGAAGACTTTCTATAGTCTTTAATATAATTATATGTGCCTCCTTTTACTGAAACCACTTCTATCAGATCTGGTTTTACACTACAATATTTACTTAAGAGATGCTGTGAACTGAATTTTGGTTCCCTTACTCACTCACTTCCAAATTCATATGTTGAAGCTCTAATCCCCAATGTGACTGTATTTGGAGATGGGACCTTTAAGAGAGGTAATAATGGTTAAATGAGGTCATAAGGTGGGGCACTGATCTTATAGGACTGGTTTCCTGAAAAGAAAATGAAACGATCTTAGAGAGCCTCTGCTCAAAACTAAGTTTTTTAACCAAATGAAACAAAAAACTTTTATAAAAAGTCAGTGTTATTTTACGATTACTTGTTTTTTACTGCTAGGTACTTGCATGTTTATTAATTTTTGTTTTCTACTTTTCAGATATCTATGTGGTATCGTCATGAATAATGGCTGATTCTAAATGGTTTTTAGTAATTTCAAAGGAAAAATATTCTGAGGGAGAAAGTTTTGCAATCATTGAGAATGTGTAACACAACATTTATTGGCTCTGAAAATAAATCCAAATGAGAATTTCCAAATATGCTGGGGCAAAATCACGTTAAAAAATGATTAAAACCCATACTCGGAGATTAGCCCATATTGATATTGGAGAAATGCATAGGAGTTGGAGAAAAGAAACTGTAAAGTGCTTTGACTAGAAACCAATGCATTGGTACAGAAGGAAGGCACAGTTATTAACCTGCGTTTCAGAAACTGGCTAAGGAATATTTCCACACCAGACAGGAATCATCATTATAACAGGGAAAACACGAATATATTACTGTTTGGCTCCATAAGATTCAATTTCACCAGCAGACCACAACGAGGGACATCTTTAGGTCAGAAGCATCAAGTGAGTAATGTTTATGTAGGAATATACTTTTAATTACAAAGATTCAATCATTCACTCACTTGTATATTAAATATGCTTTTGACTTCTTCAAGTCTCCAGACCTTTTGTTGGGTAATAGAGATGTAAACCCCAAAACATAACTAAAATCCATTGTTATACCCATGCAATTTATGGACTAGTGGAAATGGAAAATAATCATAAGACAGTGTGACAGAAGCAAGCAAAATAATTATGGAGGTACCTAATTGGTAAGAACAAAAGGTGAGAGAAGATTCACTTTAAGTTCAGACACTGGTAGTTAAATTAAGAAAAAAGAATTGAGTATTATTATATATTGAAGAAATAGAGGTATCCAATGAGCTGCAAATATTGCTGGATCATTGGTTACCCTTGAAAGGAGAGTCATGTGAAGCTGCTTCATACACAGCATGGGCTAGATTATGAAGGTGATTGTGTGTCAGTATGAAAACAATCATAGAAACAACCGGATGATTTTTAGAAGAAAATTGGTAGGACAAAATTGGCGTTTTGAACAAATCACTTACAAAACACCCCGGAAGGAATGAATTAAATAGGAGAGGAGTGTGGGCAGAGCGATATATTAGGGAACTATTGTAGTAATAAGGTTGTGAATTAAGAAAGGCAGAAATTTACCTAGCAATGATGAATCAAGATTAAGGGTAGATTGAAAGATATTTACAAGATTAAATTAACATGATATTGAGACTAACTAGACATAAGTTAAAGAGCATGACAGAAATAAATTAATGGCAGCATAGGTATCAAGCTGGCAACTAGGGGAAAAGTGATGGCATTCATTGAGATGGAGAATGCTCAGAGATTTGGATGAAAGAGTTTAAGATGAATTAAAATTTAGATATGTATGTGTTCCACACTTTCTTTATCCAATTTGCCATTGATGGGCATTTAGATTTATTTCATGTATTTGCCATTGTGAATAGTACTACAATAAACATATGCTTGCATGTGTCTTTCTGGTAGAACAATTTATATTCCTTTGTGTTTATAACCAGTAATAGGATTTCTGGGTCAAATGATAGTTCTGTTTTTAGCTCTTGGAGGAATCCCCACACTGCTTCCTACAATGGTTGAACTAATTTACACTCCTAGCGATAATATATATGCATTTCTTTTTCTCTGCAATCTTGTCGGATTCTGTTATTTTTTGACTTTTTGGTATAAGCCATTCTGACTGTTCTAATATCTCATTGTGGTTTTTGATTTGTGTTACTCTATCAGTGATATTGAGCTTTTATTCATATGCTTTCTAGCGATATGCAAAGAAAATATGGTACATATACACCATGGAATATGGTGCAGCCATTACAAAGAATAAAATTATGTCTTTTGCAGGAACCTGGATGGAGCTGAGGCCATTATTTCTAGCAAACTAATACAGTAACAGAAAAACAAATACTGCATGTTCTCACTTGTAAGTGGGAGCTAAATGATAGGAACACTTGGGCACAAAGAGGAGAACAATGGAAACTAAGGCCTACTTGAGGGTGAAAGGTAAAAAGTGAGAGGATCAGAAAAAATACCTGGTGGGTACTAGGCCTAGTAACTAGCTGATGAAATAATCTGTACAGCCTCTGTGACTTGAGTTTACCTATAAAACAAACCTTCACATGTACCCCTGAACATAAAATACGTGTTTTCCTTTTAAATGTGTTTATCCTTCCTTCCCCTTTTTCTTTCCTTCCTTCCTTCTCTTCCCTTCCTTTCCTTTTCCTTCCCTTTCCTGTTCCTTTCTCTTTTTCCTTTCTCATTTCCCTTTCCTTTCTTCCTTCCTTCCTCTCTCTTTCCCTTCCTCCTTCCCTCTCTTCCTCCCTCCCTCCTCCCTCCATACCATCCCTCCTCCCTGCCTTCTTTCTCTCCTTCCTTCTTTCTTTCCTTCCTTTCATCCTTTCTTCCTTCATTCCTTCCCTCCTTCCTTCCTGTTATTTCTCTCTTTTTTCCTTTTCATTCTTTCTAGCTCAAGGTATAGACAAATATTAGTTTAGTGCAAAAGTTATTGCAGTTTTTGCCATTACTGTTAATGTCAAAAACCACAGTTGCTTTATCAGCAACTCAATTTGTTTGGGTTCAGATAACTTATGCAACTTATTTGACCTTGCATAAGTTATCTGAACCCAAACAAATATTTATGCTTTAATAATCATTAATAAATGTAATACTGGTGCCATTTTGTGGACAGAGGAGTAGGGAAAGTGGTTACCAGGCTCATGGTCCAAAACAGAGGAAAATGATATGCAGAAATCTAGTCTTGTGTATATAAACAAGATAAAGCTATAGAAAAGGATGATAAAAGTGTGGATATACCATTATTAGGGACCTGAAATTATATTTATTTATATAACAGTTCCCAATCTTGTGAAGTAAAAGGTAAACAGTAGAAACACAGCTATTATTCATAAAGTAATGGAGTCTGATAGAAGAGTAAACTGTTTATTCTCTATTTGCCATTTCAGAAATACTCTACCATTTTGCCCTTATCTGTGTTCTGTGAGGCTAATCTGCTTGACTCCATTATTTGGGGTACCTTTCTTCCTGTCTTCTAGTTGGAGTCAGGTAATGCAAAATGCTAGCAGGAGATTGTTGTGTTGGACAAAAGGTTGGAGGAATAATGTTCTTGGTTTTTTCCACACCTGTTCGAGGTTGAATAGTGGCATCAATTTTCTACCTGTTGCCATAATTGCTTTGAGGACACCTTCTTTCAAATCAAAAACTCTTCTCAGTTTCCATTTACCATCATCCCTTCCCTATTTGAACCTATGACTAACAAAGAATTTATGCTGTTGCTAGTTAGTGGGTGAGTAATCTTTCCTTGTTCATTCCCTTAATCCTACACATACCTGTGTATATAATCTCTTCATTAGACTTATTTTTTTTCACTTTCACTTTGAGTAAGCCATCTTCTGGAACCTAGAACAACAGAGTGGTACTATGAGTGGGTCCAGGAAAAGAAACCTCAAAATAGGATTTTGAAATTTGGTAGGTCACATAGTTTAATAATTCATGGACAGATTCCTTGCTGAAGAAAAAATGGAACAGTAATCAGACAGTGATATCATGATTACTTAAGTTATTAACAGTAGTGCCATGAGGTAGATGAAGGGTAAAGCTTTGGTAGAAAAAATGGTTATAGCACTTAGACATATAGCATCAATTATGATTACAGAGATTTTTAGATTGGAACCTTCTGTAGCTATAAAAACCATACAGGCAATGTAAAAATTCAGTGCCTTAAATTAACAAATTCAGTAAACAGATTCAAGATTAGAAAGATTAAAAAGTTTCTTTGACAATTTTAAAGCAACTCTTTATCTGATGTGAATAAAGGACTAATGTGTCTGAGGTTTAATCCTAGAACTGAATGCAATGCTTACAGTGTCAAATCACCAAATACATACACACCTTTGCTAGGTATCTTACGTTAAAGAAAGAACAATGATACGGAAGAATTAGAACCTATTCCAATAAAAAGGAATTTCTGAGACACAGAGAAATCTGATAATGTTGAAACTACGATTACCTAGAAGCCTTCTTGAGCATAGAATAGCATCTTTCTATCCTCATCTTCACAGGCATCTGAGGAAAACATCCCCTTAGGCACAGAATGCCTTAAGGACTTTACATGGGTCATCCTCTCATAAGGGGATACTTTTTCTCCTTGAGATAATACACCATTCCTCATTGCTTTCAAAGGACTCAAGAGCTAAATCCCTGTATATGCCTATATGAGAACTTATCTGGGAGAAGACAGTTTATATGCCAAAAAATTGCAGGATTTGACAATATTTACTAGGAAGAATCCAAGAAAAATGCATGTGAATGGAAGGGTGAAAGGCAAAGAAGGACTAAATATAAAATAATTATCAACATGACGTATTTCCTCAGCACTCAGAATGTATTATCTTGGATTAGTTGTATAGTCATAGAAGTTTCTGGAACTCATCGAAAGTAAGATAAAAAAATAAGTTAAAAGCCAACAATGAGTTTATAATAATCTTCAAATAAGGCATGAAATCATAGAGCAAATTTAAATACCTATGTTATTATGTATGGAACATGTACACAGTTCATTATTCAAATAAACTCCAAAGGATCAAGTTCTACAAATGTTATTCTAATATTTTAATATATATTGACATCAATGAGATACCTAAATTGAATGTTTTAATTGAATTAATGTCATGGTAAGTGGTAAGAAAAAAAGTGATCTGCTTCTTAAATATCATGATTCCTCAAACACAAATGTGACAAATTTCCTCTTTAATGATAAATAGAATGCACCATAGGCATTTGCTAACAGCAGGGATCACTCTCTTCTATAGGCTCAAAGTGATATTTAATTCTTTTAAACTAATCAAAGAACTGGAAAATTCAGTACACAAAAACCTATGGCATAAAGAGAAATTTATTATTCTGCTTCTTCACTAGACACTAAATTTAAAAAACTTAAAATAGTTAAAGACAAAATAAAACATTCCAATATGATCATAAAGTTTTTGACCTTTGTTTATAAGATGAAAAGTTTTTCATTTTACCATGTATATATATATTGAGTTCTTACATTTTATGGAGTTAGATGTAATGGTTTTACTCCAAAGGGAAAGGAGCGTTTGATCCGTTTATAACACTGTTTGAGGAAGATATAATTAGTATTGATGACAGTCAATAACAACTCCATTTACCTCATTCAAAATGAGGTAAATGGATACATCTTTTTTCATGCATTATTAGCAATATGGCTCAAATATAGTTTTCTCAACTAGAGCTTTGCAATCATAAAATCTTCTATTTATTACAATGTGCAGCATCTTCATGGTCAAAGTAAATATTCATTTTGTTTTAAATTCCATTAACACAATAATTAATGTTAAAAACTTATTTTCAACTTTTTCCCACAGATAACACTGATAATAAATTAGGCATCAAGTTAACTTTCTTTAAAAATATTCTGTTTAAAGTATGTTTTTTAAAAAGCCCATTTGAATCAAAGCATCAGTTTTATTAATTAAAAGAAAAACTGTTCACCAATATATAATTAATTATTCTCTGAGCTCTAGAGATTATTCTATACTATAGGTAATAAAGGAAGTTCTTAAAGTCACTATTTGTGATTTTAAGATGAATAAATCACACAAATATTTGTGACTTTAAGGTGAGTAAGTCACTCAAATAGTGACTTTAAGAACTTCCTTTATTACTTATAAGTATGACTTACAATTGCAAATGAGTAAAGCCTATTTGTGTACATCAGAAATATTTTGAATTATATTACTATTTTGTCGAAAATGTTAAATATTTTCTCCTATGGCATTTTTAATGATAAACTGTCTCCACTTTGCTGAATTTCATGTTTTATTTACATCTTCAGATATTTTTCACAGTAATGATTAAGATGACTACTTGTATCATTCAGGTTTCTCTCCCAAGCTTTGTAAACATTATTCCATTTTTTGCAAACTAAATTTGCTGAGTATGATCTTTGACAGGTTAAGTGTTTCCTATACCTTCTTCCTGTATTCTTAAAGGATTCTTTCTCTACACTTGAATTTGAGTCACTTCCTTAGTATGAGTCTTGGTAAAATTATTTATCATTTTCTTGTGGAAAAAAATGGAACTTTTTATCTTTTATGAGACCTTGAAAAATTGAATTATTTTTATCTGTGATAAAAACAATAGTCTATAGTCTCACTCTCTAGTATTAAAATCATAAATTAAAGGAAGGAAGGAAGAAGGTAAGAGAGGGAGAGGCAAGTTGCTTCCAACATACTGGACAAATTCTATCCTTGGTATATAATGAGAATATCTGTTCTTTTTTAAATATACATCATATATACATTTTCATCTGTGATATAGTCACAAGAAAGAATTCAATATATAAAGAAACATAAAAAGATAGGTGTAAATACTTTTTAGTATGTTTCACAGAAAAAATTTGAACCTTGAGTTTATTTCTTCCTTCCTCATATATTTGGGAGCTAGAAGAACCTGGTTTCCAATACTAGCTCTGATCTTTATTGCGTCATTAAAAAAATTACTTTTATCTTTGCATTTTTATGTTCTGTATATAGTTAGGCACCACATAAGATGTTTTGGTCAACGACAGGCCACATATATAACTGTGATTCCATAACGTTATAATAGTATATTTTTACTGTACTTTTCCTAAATGTTTAGATATATAAATACTTGCCATTTTGTTACAGCTGCCTACAGTATCATAGAGTGACATGATGTACAAATTTGTATCCTAGAAGCAATAGGCTATGTCATATACCTATATGTCAAATAGGCCATACCTCCAGGTTTGTGTAAGTACACTTTATGATGTTCACACGATGATAAAATCACCTAATGAGGCATTTCTCAGAATGTATCCCCATCATTAAATGACACATTACTGTATATACCATTAAAAGATTAGAACTTGTGGTATTAAAACTTTCATATAGCAGTTACATCCTTGCTTTCAGAGGTAAACTGCTTACATGCAATGTCATAACCGCTTCATAACCAGCATGTAGTATTCTGATTGCATCAGTGATGAAGCAGCTTTTATTCTTTAATGATAATTAACAGAAATAGTTGAAATTACAGACAAAGATTATAAAACCTCTTAATGTCCTGCAAAACCATTTACTTAAGTTTACTGTATTGACTGTAAGCAAGCCATAAGTGGCAAGAAACATTCTAAAGTACTCTTGGATATGGAAACAGTGGCAATGTACAATTCTATAAGATTAAATTCAGGTAGCCTGAACCAATACATTCTTTATTTTGAAATTATAATCTACTCCAAATATAAACAATAGGCTTTTCTTTTTATAATATACTTCTATCTGAATAACTCAAAGGCTTTTTAATAATATCCTTTACTTAGCTGGAAAAAAAATCAGAGAAATAGCAGTAATATTTTAGTAGCAAACATATTGGAAAAGATGTAGAGTTAAAAATCATATAATTTTGAATTAATAATTTGTACAAACAAAAGCATTAATACTCTATATACCATGACACAGAAGATTGATGGCTCAATAAGAAAAGACAATAACAACAAGAAAAAAATAAAACCTTTAGGAGAGAAATACTGTCATAAGTTAGCAAAGCATTAATAAGCTAAATAATTATCATATAGAAAAATCAAGTAAAAAATAACATTTTGAAAAAATGACAATCTACAGAAGAAGAAAAATGGAGATAACTGAATCAGAGAGAAGTTTTTTTTTAGGAATAACACATTAGATGCCCTATATAAATTAGCTGCTAGACCTAAAACCAACAATAGGAAAAAAAATAAACAGAAATCTATCTAATCTATATAAAAAGATATATATATATATATATGAGGAAGGACCAATAGCATCCTTGTAGAATGTTTTTGTTTTGGTTTGGTTTTTTTGTAATATCTTTCCTTAGCAGCATAGAAAAATATAAGACACTTCAAAGATGTAAGATGTAGGGTTTCTGATTTCATGGAAACAATAGGATCCCAGACATGAGTGAGTGTGAGCAGCAGGTGTTAAACCTCCAGCACTAGGTGGGAGTGGTTGGCCTAATAAGCAACAGTGATGTGGGTAACCAGATTGTGTTCTTTTCTCCGCCGTCTGTAAGGATGGCTGACTCATTTCAGGGCCCCAAAGAATCAAACAGATGGGCAGTCTACTAAGGGACTACATGAATTATGTAGAAAATGGAAGAATTCTAGGTCTTCTTGTTAACAGGGAGAACAAATGTTCCAAGTCTAGTCTAACTTGGAAGAAAACTTTTGACCAAGAGACAGTACAAAGATAGGAAACTTTACCTAAAGAAATATAGTGTAAAAAGCTTATTGCAGGAAAAAAAAAAAAAAAGTATGCCCCAAGGGAGGAGAGGGCTAATCCTGTGGAAAAACAGTTTCGAGGTATGGGGAATGCTCCAGCGTAGAGGCCCCCTGACAGTACCTTTGCCATAATGTGAGCTTGAGCCCAGACATATTTCCCCCTCCTGGAGGCAGTCGAGCTAAGGGAAAGCAGGAACTAAAAGATGGATGATTTTGTAGAAGTTATCTCAGACTCCCTGACACTGACACAACGGCTTGGTGATGGCTGTGTGGTTTTACCAAGACATTGTGTTTTATCTTGGTACCTGTTTTGGGCTAGTTCTATGACTCTGTTTACTAAACATTATCTAAGCCCTGTAACTACTCACATGTCTCTTGGAGATTGTTACCCTTAAGATCTATGAGTTTTACCTGACCTTTAAAGAATGTTGCTTTTCCTGACCTTAAAGAATGTTACCTTCTCAAATGTAAATCCCTACACAATAGATAAAGAAAAATCAACTGCTTGCTTGACCCTCCTTACTTTTATGGCCCCTCGCTATGTACTTCCCTTTTTGTTCCTCTTTATTGTATAGAATTAACAATGTGGGTTGACGTCAGCTACTGAAAGCTGACAGTATATATTGGGACGTTTTGCACAAATAAAATTGCTGTTTAGGCATTGCTATATGAGCACTGCTTATTCAGACCTCCAGATCCCGATTCTCTATCTTCCTTGTTTTCCGCCCACTCTGTCTTCCAGGTATTGGGACCCTCTCGCTGGCCAAGAGCTCCCCGGCGGACGTGCCGTTCCCGACACCGAGGGTCCTGTGCAGGGAGTCTTATTATGTTGGACATTCAAATTCCTGCCTCTGTCTCAAATCTCTACCTTTTCCCTTTCTGTAGTTTTCCTGCTCCTGCCTTACGTCCTTCCCTATGCCCCGCCCCTTTTCCCCAGGCTTGTGGGACAGTCCTTACTGTTGGTTATGCGCATGCGCCGGCCTGTGATTTACTGTGAATCCTGTCTGATGGCGGCCCTGAACCCTAGGAAGGTTGTATAGCAGTCAAATCTATACCTTTTCCACCTGAGTATCTCTTTGGAATTTCCTTCTTTGCCCTAATCTGTACATATTACAGATTAAAGTGCCAGGTTTCTTTTAGAATGCCCTTCTTATCAATGAAGCTAGTGATGTTCTGATAGTTTAACTGCAGAGTGAATGATTATTGGAGTGTCTTAAGAGGTGTCTTGGGGTAGTTCTTTCCATGTAGCTACCTCTTCTTCCTACCCACATTTGACTAAGTGCCCACCCACTCCAGCAGTAGAGATGCTATTAATATGCAAATTTGGGGTGGTCCTCCAGCGAGCCTTCCCAGATATTTCCTTTCTCAGGGGCTCCCCCACTGTCCATTTCTAGCTATCTGCCTACTCTAAAATTCTGATTTGAATTGCTATAAAAGGGCTTCAAAATTTCATACCCAGTTCTCAGATGCAAGCTAATTAACAGATTCAGAACTCCTTTGTTTGAAAGATCTTGTGTCAGGAAAAAAAAAAAATAAATAGTTTGAAAAAAGTAAAAAGATAAATGGGTATCCTTTCAGTGAGATGCAAGGCATTGTTTAGATCTAGAGAGTCCTCTCAGAGTAATCTGATAATATAAGAATCTGTAAGAATCTGAATCTTTTATTCTCTTTGATTATTTTGCAAACTTTGGAGAAAGAAGTACCTTACAGAGTTTATGGTATCGTCAATAGTTATTTTAAAAATGCAAATGAAAGGTTTCAGTGAAGATGTAATTAGCATTTTTGATTACCTGTGTATGTGTGTATTCCTTGTATACGCTTTTGAACTGGGTCTCTCTTAATGGAAAAAAGTAAACTCTTGGATAAATGTTCAATTTGTTGCCAGGATGCCAGGGATTTGGTCTAGGTCCTGTTGCTCATCATATGGAAAGCCAATCACTGAGACAATGAGTAAAGTCAGGGAAGAAATGTTTTAATCAGGTGAGGTCATCAAGGACACTGGAGATAAGTCTCAAATTTGTCTCCCCAATCAACTAAAATTGGGTGTATATATAGCAAAAAAAAAAATGAAAACAGGAATTAGGGAAGGATAAGGAGGCAATCATGGTGAATGAGGAGTCTGGTATCTCATTGTCTGGATCTGGTCATCTGGTGAGTTTCAGTTCCTTAATACTTCTGTGAGACCTGAGGGTCAATTTCTGGAGGAAGGAACTCAGACAAAACAAATTTAAGTTTCCATCTTTAAAACCAGGAGGGCCAATTTCAAAGAGTTGCTAAATATAAATTCTATGAGACAATTGGGCTAATTTCAAATGTATATTTTTATGAACATTATGGTGTTACCTTTAAAATATTTAAACGGTTTGGGAGTTTATCTACTGAGATGCTGAAAATATTTGCGTGACAGAGAGAGGTAAACTACACTGTTAGGGAAGTGTTACTCGTAATAACTTAGACCTAGATACAATTTTAATCAGTGAAGTGGAAAAAATTTTCTAAAGGAACAGACAGTTATAAAAGTTAAGGTTTTTGCTTAACTTTTATAACTCTCTGTTCCTTTAGAAAATTTTTTCCACTTCACTGATTATATGTTTTATTGTGTTTTCTTATTCATGTATGTGTAGTAAGATTTCCCCCTTGGTTGCTACAGTAATTGGGAATTTGATTTTATGATCCAAATTATTTAATGATCTCTGTAGATAGGTAATAGTAATCTGTTGGATGAGAGACAGTAAAGACCTAGTTTGTTAATCCTTTGCATTTGTTTATCTATTTTAAACTCAAGTATTTAAGAATTTTAAGACTATTGAGAGAAAGGGCCTATGAAATATGGAATAGATGTGTGTGTTTCTGTTTTTACTCTTGGCCTAATACTCTTGAAATTGTAGAACTGATACTATAAGCTATAGTTTATATGTCTGTGTCTGTAATTCATTGAGTTGTTTACCTCTTGGGTAGGTATAAAATATTTTCTTATTTCTAGAAAGTATTTGATTTATAAGAAAAATAACATTGATTATATCTCCTAAATATCAATTTTGATTTGTTTATAAAGATAATTGGGCAGCTAGTTAAATGAAATATTTCTGAAATTCCCAGGAAATAACTAAATTGGGTTTTGTATACTTTAACTGTGCTAAAGAAAAATTTCTTCTTTCAGTAATTGTAAGCTCAGAAATACTTTAAGAATCTACATTTACATAATTAAGGTCAATATTTGTCAGTTAAAACTATTGTGTGTCGAAGTACTTTGATAGTCTGCTAAGCACTTATATTGCAGGCAGTTCTGAATTATCCGTGGCCCTCTGTGAAATAGAAATTAGCTACTTTTGGTAAATGTTACAATTCATATGAGTAGTTGAGACTATACTAGCAGCAATAGTGACATAAGTAAAACTGTATGTGTGTGGTGTTTTTAAGGTCAAATAATACTTTTATCCTTCAGCAGCTATTTCAATTTTTTGATCTCAGGATGTAATTCATCCATTAAGTGAATTCTCAAGTACACTGAGGATAAACATTCTTTTAATACTTTTCTATAAAAGAAATAAAAACTGAAAAATGTTTAGAACATTTATTCTTAAAAGATAGCTCATGTTCATGGATTGGAAGAAATAACAATGTTAAAATGTCTATACTATCTGATATGATCCAAAGATTGAATAAAATGGCTATCAAATTTGCAATGTCATTTTTCACAGAAAAAAATGATATAACAACTTAAAATTGGTGTATTGCCACAAAAGACCTGAAATAACCAAAGCAGTCTTAAGCAAAAAAGAGCAAAGTTGGAAGTATCTAACTAGAATATATAAGGAAATCAAACAACTAAATAGCAAATAAAACAATAAACAAACAAAAAAAAGCAAATAATCTAATTAAAAATGGGCAAAAGATTTGAATAAACATTTATCAAGAAAAGACACACGAATAGCCAACAAGTATGTGTAAAAATGCTCAGCATCACTGATCATTAGAGAAATACAAATCCAAACAACAAGTTGTTATCTGACCCCCCTAGAGTTGAAATTACTATTAAAAAGAGAAAAAATAAGATATGATGGTGAGAATGCAGAGAAAGAGAAATGTCGCACACTCTTGGTGGGAATGTAAAGTAGAGCAACTATTATAAAACAGTAAGGAGGTTAATCTAAAACTAAAAATAGAACTACTGTGTGATCCAACAATTCCCCTGCTATGTATATATCAAAAAGAAAGGAAATCAGTATATCAAGAAGATATCTGTACCCCCATGTTTATTGCAGTACTACTATTCCCAATAACCAAGATATGGAAGCAATCTAGGTATCCAATGACAGATGAATGAATAAAGGAAATTTAGCATATGTAAAGAATGAAATATTCAGTCAGAAAAAGTAAAATTTCATAATTTGCAGCAACATGAATGGAACTAGAGGTCATTATGTTAAGTGAAATAAGCCAAGCACAGAATGTTAAATATTGCATGTTCTCACTTATATGTGGGAGCTAAAATAGTAAATTTCATGAAGATAGAGACTAGTTCTGTGGTACCAGAGACTGGGAATGGAATGGGGAAGGATGAAGAGAAGTTGGCTAATGAGTACAAACATACACTTAGATAGTAGAATTAAGATCTAGTGTTTGCTAGCAAAATAGCATAACTACTATAAACAATTTACTGTATATTTCAAAATAACTAGAGAAGTGGATTTGGAATATTCCTAATATAAAAAAATGATAAATGTTTGAGGTGATAATCGATTTCTAAATTGCCCTGATTTGGTCATTAGGCAATGTATGCTTCTATCCACATAGCACATGTATCTCATAAATATGTACAAATATTCTGTACCCATAAACACTAGATTTCTAAATTGCCCTGATTTGGTCATTAGGCAATGTATGCTTCTATCCACATAGCACATGTATCTCATAAATATGTACAAATATTCTGTACCCATAAACACTGAAAACAAAATATATTACAAAGGGATAGTATTCAAAATAGCATGATACTGTCATAAAACTGATGCGCTGATGAATGCAAAAGGATAGAGCATCAGAAATAAAACCACACATTTACAATCAGTTGGTTTTCAACAAAAGTGCCAAGAACACGCAATGGTGAAAGGACAGTTTCTTCAATAAATTTTGTTGAGAAAACTAGACATCCACATGAAAAACTATAAAATTGGACTTTTTTTGATATATATATATATATTTTTTTTTAATTGCATTTTAGGTTTTGGGGTTCACACTATATACAAAAATCAACTTAAAATAGAATACTCAAACCTAGAACTGAAACTATAAATCTATAAGAAGAAAACATATGGGAAAATCTCTCTAACATTAGTCTGAACAATGATTTTTTGATGTGACTTAAAAATATCTGCAACAAAGCAAAACCAAAGAAATGGGATTGCACCAAACTAAAAAGCTTTTGCATAGAAAAGGAAACAATCCATTCATGCCTAGTGTTCCATTATTGGAATGATAAGCATGTGGGAGTTATTTATATCCTACTGCTCAAGGTCATCTGCAAGGTCTGATTGCAAAAATTCAAAAAGTTGCAACCTCAGGCTAAATGGGCTAACAGAGTAAAAACGAAAAAAACACCCTACAGATTGGGAAAATATATTTGCAAGCCATATATATCTGATAAAGGGATAAAATATATAAGAAACACAACTCATAGCAAGAAAACAAATACCCAGATTTAGAAGCAAGCAGAGGGCAGAGCAAGATGATGGAATAAAAGCCTACACTGTTTGTCCTCCCCACAGGGACACCACATTTTACAACTGTCTGCACACAGAAAAGCACCATAACAAAAAACAAAAACCAGATGAGCAATCACAATACCCAGTTTTAACTTTGTACTGATGAAAGAGGCATTGAAGAGGATAGGAGAGACAGTCTTGAATTGGTGATGCCAGCAAGCCCCCAGACCCTGGCAACAGCCCTACAGCACAGAGAGTCTGTGCACATGGGAGAGGGAGATAGCAGTGACTGGGTGACTTTACGCTGAACTCAGTGCTGCCCTGTCGTAGCAGAGAGCAAAGCTGTGCAGGGTTTAGAGCACTCACATACAGAGGGAACATTTGGACCAGACCTAGCCAGAGGGGAATCACCCCTCTCAACAGTTGCACCTTGAGTTACTTGGCAAGCCTCACCATCACTGGCCAAAGTGCTCTGGGGTCCTAGATAAACTGGAAAGGCAGTCTAGACTCAAGGACTGCATTCCTGGACAACTCCTAGTGCTTGGCTGGGATCAGAGCCAGTGGCTGAGGGCAGTGCGGCCTAGGGAGGCATCAACCAGGGTAGCTAAAGGAGTGCTTGCACCACCCCTCCCCCAGTGCCAGGTAGTACAGCTCATGGTAACAAAAGTGACCTCTTCCTCCTGCTTAAGGAGAGGAGAGTGAAGAATGAAGAGGACTTTGTCTTGCATCTTGAATACCAGCTCAGCCACAGTAGGATAAGGCACTAGGCAGAGTTGTGAGGCTGTATTTCAGAGCCTAGCTTTTGGTTGACATTTCTAGACCAACACTGGCCCCAAAGAGAATCCACTGCCTTGAAGGGAAGGACCCAGTCCTGGCAGGTTTCATCAGCTGCTTACCAAAGAGCCCTTGGGCCCTGAATAGCCAGCAGTAATACCTAGGGTGTACTCTGGGCCTTGGGCTCTAAGACATGATGACTTCAAGTGTGACCCAGCACATATCCAGCTGTTTTGGGTACAGTGAAAGACTACTTCAGTTTGAGAAAAGTGGATAAAAATGTAAAGGGGACTTTCTGTTGTACCTTAGATACCAGCTCAGCCACTGTTGGGTAGAGAAGTAATTGGACTCTTGGGGTCCCCCTTTCCAGGCCTAGGCTCTTCAGCAGTATTTCTGGACCTGCCTTGGGCCACAAAGGAGTCCATTGACTTGAATTGTGAATCCTAGGCCTGGCAGCATTCATCCCAAGGTGAATGAGCTTTAAGTGAACACTGACAGTGGCCTGGCAGAATCACCTGTGGATATTGGTGGTAGTGACAGCAGAGGCTCCTATGCCTGTGGAGAGAGAAGGGAAAAGTGTGTAGGACTTTGTATTGTGGTTTGAGTGCCAGCTTAGCCATAGACAAATAGAGTGCCAGTTATTTCAAAGGTGTTTAAATCTAATCCCTGGCTCTAGGACAGGATGATGACCTGCTAAAGGGCCTGAGAGAATCACTAACCTAAAGGGAAAGGCACAAACCTGGCTGGATTTGCAATCTGCTAATTACAGTGGCCTAGGGACTTGAGTGAACATAGGTGGTAGCCAGGAAGTGGTTATAGAGGGCCTTAGGGAAGACCCAGTTCTATGCTGGCTTCAGATCTGACACAGCAAAGTCCCAGTGATGGTGGTCAGAGAAGTGTTTGCCTCACCACAGGCTTAGTTTCAGGCATCTCAGCACACAGAGAAAGAGACTATGTTTGGGAGAAAGCAAGAGAAAAGAGCAAGAGACTCTGTCTGGTAATCCAGAGAACTCTTCCAGATATCCAGGACTTCCAAGATAGTGCTTACATGAGTCTGCAAAATCACAACATTATTGGGCTTAGGCTCCAAGTCTCTTTTAATACTTGGAAAGCCTTCTCAGGAACAAGCACAAACAACCCCAGACTATGAAGACTACAATAAATACCTAATTTTTCAATGCCCTGACACCGAACATCAACAAGCATCAAGATCATCCAGGAAAACAAGACCTCACCCAACATACAAATAAGACACTAGGGACCAATCTAGTAGAAGAAAAGAAATTAGAGGAGGAAAAAACAATAGATTTGAAATGAAGAAAACAAAACAAAAGATCAATGAAACAAAAAAGTTGGTTTTGTGAAAAGTTTAACAAAATTGACAAATCTTTAGTCAAACGAATAAGAAAAAAAGGGAGATCAAATAAACGATATCAGAGATGAAAAAGGTAACATTACAAGTGACACCACGGAAATTCAAAGTATTATTAGTGGCTGCTATATGCCAGTAAATTAGAAATTTAGAGAAAATTCATACATTGCTAGACCCATGCAACCTACCAAGATTGAACCACGAAGAAATTCAAAATGTGCACACACCAATAACAAGTGATGAGATTGAAGCCGTAATAGAAAGTTTCCCAGTAAAGTAAAACCTGATACCCAATGGCACCATTCCTGAATTCTACAAAATATTTAAAGAACTAATACTAATTCTATTTAAACTATTCCAAAAAACAGAGGAGGGCATACCTCCAAATTCATTCTACAAGGCCAGCATTATCCTGATACCAAAATCAGACACATTAAAAAAAAAAAAAAAGGACAATACTTCCAATGGATATTGATGCAAAAATCCTCAACAAAGTACTAGCAAACTGAATTCAACTACACATTAAAAAGTTCATTCATCATGACAAAGTGAAATTTATCCTAGGGATGCAAGGATGGTTCAGCAAATGCAAATTAATGAATGTGACACATCATATCAACAGAATAAAGGATAAAAACCATACAGTCATTTCAATTGATGCTGAAAACATTTGATAAAATTCAACATACCTTATGATAAAAATCCACAAAAAAACTGATATAGAAGTAATATAACTAAACATAATAAAAGCCATATAAAACAGACCCACAAATAGTATCACACTGAATGGGAAAAAACTGAAAGTATTCCCTCAAAGATATAAAACACAACAAATATGCCCACTGTCACCACTGTTATTCAACATAAAACTGGTAGTCCTAGCTGGAGCAATAAGACAAGAGAAAGAAATAAAGAGCATCCAAATAGGAAATGAAGAAGTCAAATTATCATTTTTCACAGATGATGTGATCTCATATTTGGAAAACCTAAAATCTCCATCAAAAAACTATTAAGTAGTTTTTAACTACTTGAAAGTCAGTAAACAAATTCTTTATAGTTGTAGGACACAAAACCAATGTACAAAAATCAGTAGCATTTCTACATGTCAATAGTGAACAACCTAAAAAAGAAAGAAAAATGTAATCTTATTTACAATACCCAGAAATAAAATAAAATACCTAAGAATTAACTTAACCAAATAAATGAAAGATCTCTATAATGAAAACTATAAAAGACTTACAAAAGAAGTTATAGATGACACAAAAAATGGGAAGATATTCCATGTTAATGGATTGGAAGAATCAATATTGTTAAAATATCCATACTACCCAAAATAATCTACAGGTAAAATGCAATTCCTATTACTAATGACCTTCTTTATAGATAAAGAAAAAATTTTAAAATTTATCTGGAATGACAAAAGACCCCAAATAGACAAAACTGTCCTAAGCAAAAAGAATAAAACTGAAGGAATCACTTTACGTAATTTTCAAATTATACTACAAAGCTATAGTAACCAAAATTTCAGATTATACTACAGAGCCATAGTACCATGCTAGCATGGTACTGGCCTATAAATAGACACATAGACCAGTGGAACAGAACAGAGAATCAAGAAACAAATCTACATACCTATAGTGAACTCATCTTTGACAAAATTGTCAAAAACTTACAATGGGGAAGAGAAAGTTTCAAGAAAAGATTCTGGGAATACTGGATATCCATATGAAGAAGAATTAAACTAGATCCCTGTCTCGTGCCACATACAAAAATCAAATCAAATTAAAATATATTAAACACTTAAACCTAGATCTCAAAGTGTGAAACTACTACAAGAAAACATTGGGAAAACTTTTCAGGACTTGGGTCTGGGTGAAAATTTCTTGAGTAATATCCCATAATCATAGGCAACCAAGGCAAAAAAAAAAAAATGACAAATGGGACTACCTCAACTTAAAAAGGTTCTGCTCAGCAAAGGAAACAATCACAAAAGTGAAGAGACAACCCAAAGAATTAGAGAAAAAATATTTACAAACTACTTATCTGACAAGGGATTAATGACAAGAATATATAAGGAGCTCAAATAATTCTAAAGGAAAAAAAAAAGCCTAATAATCCAATTAAAAGGGAGAAATATTTGAATAGACCATTCTCAAAAGAAGATATATAAATGGAAAACAGGTATATAAAAAGGTGCTCAGCATCACTGATCATCAGAGAAATGTAAAGGAAAACTATAATGAGTTATCTGCTTACCACAATTAAAATGGCTCTTATCCAAAATACAGGGAATAACAAATGCTGGAAAGGATATGAAGAAAAGAATACCCTTATATACTGTAGGTGGGAATGTAAATTAGTACATCCACTATGGAGAACAGTTTGGAGTTTCCTCAAAAGAGCAGAGATAGAGTGACTATATGATCCTGAAATCCCACTGCTAAGCATATATCCCAAATGAATGAAATTAATATTGAGGAAATATCTGCACTCTCATGTTTGTTGCAGTGTATTCACAATAACCAACATTGGGAAGCAACCTAAGTGTCTACCAACAGACAAATGGATTTAAAAAAATGTGGTACTTATACACAATGAAGTACTATTTAGGCATAAAAAAGAATGAGGTCCTGTCATTTGCAACAGCATGGATGAAACTGGAGATTGTTATGTTATGTGAAATAAGCCAGACACACAAAGACAAACACTGCCTACTCTCTCTTATTTGTGGGATCTAAAAATCAAAACAATTGAATTTATGGAGATAGAGAGTAGAAGGATGGTGACTTGATGACAGATGAATAAATTCATTCAAACACAGTATTCAGTGTATGAGTGCACTGGGGTGTCCGGGCCACTGACAGACACTCGAAGAGAATGCTACAAAGAGATAGCAGCTGCTGTCCCTGGCACACTGGCCTTGCTGGCCTTTATTCAGCACACATTATATGACAGAGGCTTTGAGTCAACACTGCTAGTGGGTAGAGATTAAAAGCCAGGTTCTGAGGCCTAAAGCAAACATCATTAGTGGGGATATCCCTGGTCGACCTCCCCCCAAGAGAGCCATCCAGAATGAGTAAGGGTTTGTTTATAGAACCACATGAGTAAACAAGTTAGTCAGGCAAACTCCCCACATTCCTTTGTTTCCACTCTAATTTATTTGACTTAGGGGACAAGACTACCTTCAACCAAGAACTATAGTAAAAACCCTTAGGCTTTCCAAAAGGATTTTTGTATATTCTCTGTAACTACAATTTCTCCCACCAGCCAGACTGAATCCCCACAACCATAGTCATAATAATTTAATCTTACATTTTAAAATAATGAAAAGAGCATAATTGGGTTGTTTGTAACACAAAGAATAAATGCTTGAGGGGATGGAAACTCCATTTTCCATGATGTGATTGCAAATAGATATATGAAAAAATACTCAGAATTACTAGTTATTGAGTAAATGAAAATTAACATCACAGCAAGATATCACCTTTCACCCATTAGAACGTCTATTTTGTAAAAGACAGAAGATAAATGTTGGCAAATATATGGAATCATTTTTTTTCTGTTGTTTTACAGGAATGTAATTTCATGAATTTTCAAATCAGAGATAAAATCTGTCCTATTTTAGTGGCAAAAAGTGAGAAACAGTGTGCATCTTCACTTAAAGGGTCATGTGAATCATCCTGTTGAATATTAAAAAAAAAAAATCAACTATTTCATAAGTTTTT
This sequence comes from Alouatta palliata, assembly GCA_004027835.1. Classification (NCBI taxonomy): domain Eukaryota; kingdom Metazoa; phylum Chordata; class Mammalia; order Primates; family Atelidae; genus Alouatta; species Alouatta palliata. The sequence goes on along the minus strand of PVKV010004314.1, from coordinate 32,633 downwards.
CTTTTGTGATTACTGATAAGTTCTGTCTCGTCTCTACCCCTTATCTAAAAAAAATTACAAAAGTTAGTAATAGTTCATTTTTAGATGTGTTCATTTTCAAATATTATTACTATAAAAGTATTCTGACCTTATTAGTTTTCAATTAATTAACAAGGACAATGAGTCACTGATATGTGTTATCTATCATTTATAAAGTAAGAAATTCCTCAAAATTACTTCCCACGCTTTATGCCACTACCCTGCTCCAAGCAGAATACCATGACTGTAAACAATTAAAACACAACAAATTGAAGAGCTGTTTAATTACATTTTTCAAAAGTGTATCAAATTCAACTGTTTCCAGAACCAAGAGAAAGTATATAATATTATATGGAGAGCTTTTAAAATTATTTTTAAGTGATATATTCATGTTTTAAAAGTTAAATGGTACACAAATTTTCCACTGATATGTCTGTCTCCACCTCTGCTCCCATAAACATTAATCCCTTTTGAAACGTAGCAAGTCATTTTTGTTATTTTTGAGTATCCTTCTAGTATCTTCATGCAAATGATATACAAATATATAGTCTTATTTTTCCTTTTCTTTCACAAAATATTGCATCCTGGACACACTGTTGTGAAGGATTTTTGTGTTTGCTTGTTTTTTAAGTAATCCTAGAGACCTTTCCATTATCACTTCACATGGAATTCTCTGATAAGGAATTCAAATCACTAAGGAAATCTGATGAAATCTTCATCATGGGAATACACAGAAAAGTACTTCCTAGGAAAGCCTAAAGTAAATTTATTGAATTGAAAGATTTAACACAGTACAGGACATATAAAATAGCATGTCATATGTGTCATTTACATTTTAATTTTTAGTTTCTCAGTTCTTTTTAGCATCTGAGTTTATTTAAAGAAAAATTACCCTTTTCTTCTCACTTCGAGTTAGACTATCTGTAACTATAATCTCTGCCACTCTTTAAAAATCTTCTAAATGATCAACGAAGTGAAGTTGACATATATGTGGTTGAAAGCTTACTTCAAAACATATTTATAATACTTAAATTATCACAGGGAAATTACTAAATAGAGACATGCAGAGGAAAAACAAGCAAAAACAAATCTCTTTTGGACCTTAAATATGTTGGTTTGTATTCAACGTTGAAAAATAAAAAGACTTACGAAAGAGAAAAATAGATCCCTAAAAAGTCATATAGTCAACCACAGGTGATTTCAGTTCATCATCTTTTTCAGAGTATGGTTAAGGCATACATGTTACATTTTAAAAATTATACCCTTTAAATTTTAAATGTAATTATATTACATTCATCATTAGATTTCTTTATGTTAATGAAATCCAACTTCTTTCCTTCTTCTCTTTTCATAGTATCTATCTTTCTGTCAAGATGACATAAAAATCTCAGAACAGCAAATATATTTATAAGTAATTATATTTAATTACTGTGAGAATAATAGGAAGGTAAAACAGTATAATGAAAACTCTTACATTTTTTTCTTTAAAGCTACGTTTATGTCATTTAAAATATAAACATTTTTATTTATTCAAGATATATTTACTGAACGCTTGGATGATTAGACATTTTCTAAGACCAGTATATATAGTAGTGGACAAAACAGAAAAATTCCTTCTCTGATGAAATTTTCATATTGCAATGAAAACACAGGGAAAAAAACCAGGAAGAGAAAGCAAGACATAATATGTGTGGGGTCCTAAATAAAGTTAGGAAAGATCTACTAAGGGACTGAGATTTGAGCAGAGAGTTATAAGAAACAAGGCAGTATATCATAGGGAAGTGTGAGGGAAGAAGCTTCAAGCAAAGAAATGATCTGCTGGAAAAGCTCATAACAGGGCCATTGCTTGGGTGAGTTGCAATAATGTTGCAAGAATTCAGAGGTTGTTGTGGTAGGAACAAAGTACATGAAAAGGCGAATGCCAAAAAGTTGTATTCAGAGTGACCATGTAGGATATTATTAACCATTAGAAGGTCTTGTCTCTGAATGAACTGAAAGCTCTGGTGGGTTTGTAAAAACGAATTACATGATCTGCCTGTTACAGATAAAGTTGTACATATGTATTATGTGTAACGTGACATTTTGAAGTGCATATACATTGCGGAACAGTAAAATCTAGCTAATTAACAAATGTGGTACCTCACGTGGTTACCGATTTTATGGTGAGAATGCTTAACACCCATTATTTTTTGGGTTTTTTGAGAATACGGTATTGTCATTAACTATAGACACCATGCTGTATGATAGATTTATTGAACTTATTCCTCCTACTTAACTACAACTATGTATCCTTTGACCAACATTTCCCCTTCCCCCATCCATCCCAACTACCCCAGCCTCTGGTAACCACCATTCTATTCTGCTTCTATGGCATGAACTTTTTTAGATTCCACATATAGGTGAGGACATACAGTACTTTTCTTTCTGTGCCTGGCTATTTCACTTAATGTTGTCACAAAAAGGAAAAATGAAATATTGTCATTTGTCTTCTGTTTCTAAAGGGCCCTGTAGCTGCTAGATCAGGGTAGGAGAGAATCACAGAGATTGGTTGGGAAGAAATTACAGAAGAAATGGAGAGCAATGTGAAACTGTGTGGTAGCAATGTAGCAGTGAGAATAGGTGTTGGATATATTTTGAAGAGAGCATTTATAGAATTTGCTAATAAATTACATGAGGGGTGTGAAAAAAAAAACCTGAGCATCTGGAAGAACAAAGTTGTCATTTACTAAGATGTTAATTATTGTGAAAAAAACAGGTTCTTTATGGAAAGAGTATTGAGAGATTGGTTTGCGATGTATTAATTTTGTGATGCCTATTCAAGTGTTGAAAGAGCTTGAATATAAAGCCAGGTAGTTGGAGAAACTGCCAGATTTTGTGATATGTATGTTCAATTCTTCAGATTATAAATATAACTTCACACAAGACAGTCTCTTGTTTTTGTTGCTTACTTTCTCTGCTGTAATTGCCGTAGAATTTATTTAAAAATCCCTATCACATCTATAGCTGATACCTGTATTTTGAGATTAACTTATTGCTTTTGCAAATTTACACATTATTTTTTGAGTACTTTGAGGAGTGTTCAGGTTAAATTCTATTTTTGTAGGAAGAGTGGGATATAAATGGGGAAGAATGGGTAAAAAGAAGAAAATAAGTACAGAAAAATAGATGACAATTATACCTGAAGTTATCACAATGCCTTTTATTTGAGATAGCATTCATGTATTCAATGCTTTCTGAGGAAAAACAAAATCTTCATAAAACAATATATTGTGAGCTGCTGTTGAGTGAAACAAAAGCTTTTATTCTTCACAGTGATATTCATAGCTATAGTTCTGGTTAAATTTACAATTCCATTCTTTTATTATCTAATAGACACATTCACTTGTTTCTATTAATGCATGAGAGGTCATTATATTTTTTCATCTTTCTAAATGGGTTCCAAATCAAAGCGGGAGATAGAAATGGAAAGTATAACAGATGAAAATAGCTGGAAGGTTTGATGGGAGAAAGGGATAAAAATGAGATTAGAATTATTTCATTATATGTATGTATTTAATAGGAAATATTTAAAATGTTATTTAATAATATTACTTATCCATTTCCCAATAAATACTTTATCTAGCATCCCAATATATTTAGAGAATATTATGGTTATTAAAATTAAATGAAGACTGTTAAAATCTTTCCTTAGACTTAACGAGCATTGCCAATGGTCTTGCAAAATTCTAAATAAGTTATTTGCAGTTGTCACATAAATTGCAAAATCTAAATTTAACATTAATAGAAAAAACTTAAATTACCAAGGCTCCAGTTTTGCTTTTTCATGAAACAAAATAAAATAAATAATATTCCAGAATTAAACTCTGACTTTTTGTGTATACATATATAACTATTAGAAATTTCCTAAAGCTCTATCACATTTGGAAAAAAATAATTTCAATGGTATGTATAAATTTGCAGATCATAGAGATAGTGAAATTTACAAATACAGTAACTATCCTGAAATCCTGAAATATATTAATACTATTTGTAATATTAAAACATCTATACAAAAATGTTAAACCTGTTCTAAACAGAAATAATGTACTACCGATATTTATGAAACATATTTCTGTTTAAGACTGTAAAAATAAGCAACATGTTATTCATAAGATAAATTCTTTTTATGAGTACTATGTTAGGGAATTTAAAAATAATAATTGTTTACTTTAAGATGAGTGCAAAAATCACTGATAGAATCTAAGAAGAAACTTTCATTTTATCATGATTAGTTTAAATTGTAATTTTGTATTTAACTGAATAGTAATTAATTTCTGTCTTTTTCACTAGATAACAAGCTGTTAAATGAATAGTGAATTCATGAAAGAACTGTCTATCTCTCCTGAGAGTATATTCTTAAGGAATACAGTCAGTTGAATAGGCGAATTTCACCATACAAGCTGCAATGTGAACACCATTACACGCTGAGCAACACATTTTACCAGTTTTCTCTCAGAACAGCTTACTGCCATTATGCGTAATTTTTAACTTCATTTTACCCTTTCTTTGAAATATACTTTAAATTTTAAATGAAAATTAAAGTACAATATTATTAATTCTATTGTAATTATCTTAAGTGTTTTTAAGATGAACCCTTTATTTTGGAACACACTATAAGAAAGGTACTCTGTGACCTAAAATATACTTTTAAGTTGTAAATAATACACACACACTAGCTTGAATGCAGTCAAGACTTAAGCAGAAAAGTGACATAGGCTGTCTAGGCTATCCAGAGCGGGGGAAAGGGCTACTGATGTAGTAGTGGGATTGACGATGAAAACACATCAGTATTTTTTTCTAATGTCTCATCTGAGCCCTGTAAAAAAATTGATGTGGTAAAGACAGTGTCATATTGATTAGATTATTACTGAACATATTTTTTAATGACAGAAGAGTATTCAGGCTGATTGTGGTGGCTCGTTTCTGTAATCCCAACACTTTAAAATCCCAAGGTAGGAGGATCACTTGAGGCCAAGTAGTTCAACACCAGCCTGGGCAACATAGGGAACCCCATATCTAAAAATAAAAATAAAAATAGAAGTTAGCCAAGTATGGTGGCACATGCCTGTGGTCCCAGCTACTTAGAAGGCTATGTTGGGAGGATTGCTTGAGACCAGAAGGTCAAAACTGTGGTAAGCCCTGATCGTGCCATTGCACACCAGCCTTGGCAGCAGAGTGACACCCTGTGTCAAAAAAAACAAAACAAAACAAAAAAGAGTGAGAAAAGGAAGAAGTATTTACTCTTGTAAAACTATAAAACTATTGGTCACAAACAAAAAATGATCTTAAAGATTAACTTCAAAAGTATAAAATGATTTTTTAAAAGGATTGTTATGAATATAAAGTACTTAAAATTATACTAAAATTCTCTTGCGGCTTTATTTTTGGCCTGTACTAATTAATTGCATTGGATGTTTATTGCCTGATTAATTATGCAAATATTTTGATCATGTTCTAAAGTGTGATTTCATGCCTTGCTTGTTAATTCTATATTAGGATCATGTTTAATTAAAACCTAAAGAAAAAAATACCAGTTCAAACATTACATTACATCTCAGTAACTTATGATTACATATAATCAAAGTTCATCACATACAGTAATAAAGTTCTACATCTTCAGGGTGACTTAATTTATATTCTAATAAAATAATTATTTTGAAGTCCACAAATATAATTATTTTTTTGGTTCCACCTCCCTTCACTTATTACATCCTTATCACTGACAAGGTGGCTTTTCTTTGAGCATACCAATTATAACTCCGAAAGCCAGCATGACCCTTGGTAGATCACTATAAAAGTTCATGGGCACTTTATAAACAGTGTTTGGCTGCTCATTTTTAATCACAAGACTTGATACATTGTGCTGTTTGTCTGCCCACTTTTCCTGAATTCAAATAGCCTAGGACAGAACTCAAAGCACAGGCTGTGCAAATGCAAATTACCTAGAATATGCAAATTATAATTTGTTTAAAAACGTGGGTGTTTAGTTAAGGACAGTAAATCATTTTTCTATCCAAAGCTATTTTGCTTAATGACAAACTTGAAATGCACATAGAAAACAATCCTACTCCCAAGTCACTCAGGTCCAACATACACTTCTTTGGCATCCTCTTAATTAAATCTGCCTTAGGAACATTAATTATGAGCTCTATGGAGATAGAACTGATTGAGGAAATTTAAAATATTTGCATACCAGCTGACCATTTAATGTGAAAGTTGACTTTATAGAAAAGAAATACCAACTCCTAAGTAAATATCACAAGAAAATTGTACAAATGTGCATTACGTGATGCATAGATTTATAGTGAAAATTGAGTTGATCAGACTCTATAATCATATCTAGGTGATAACTAGCTTCAAGTTGAATTTACTATAAAAATATTTTTAAGCACTCACTAAATGTATTATATTACTAACTTAAGAAAATGTTACAATTAATTGCTATACAGCCATATCTCATTTTATTCTACTTCACTTTATTTTGCTTCATAGTGTTTTGTTTCTGTTTGTTTGTTTTTACAAATTGAAGATTTGTGGAAATCTGTATTCAGCAAGTGTTTTGGTGTCATTTTTTTTAACAGCATGTGTGTACTTTATGTCTTTATGTCACATTTTGGTAATTCCTGCAATATTTCACATTTTTCATTATTGTTATATCTGCTATGGTGACTTGTGATCACTGATCTTTGATGTTACCATTGTAGTTGGTTGGGGGCACTGCAAACTATGTGCATATCAGATAGCAAACTTAATCCATATATGTTTGTGTTCTCACTGCTCAACCAACTGGCTCTTCCCATGGTTTCTCTCTTTCCTCAGACTTTTCCACTTCTGAGATACAACAGTATTGAAATTAGACCAATTAATAAACCTACAATGATCACTAAGAGTCAAGTGAAAGGAAGAGTTGCCTATCTGTCAGTTTAGATCAAAAGCTAGAAGTGATTAAGCTTAGTAAGGAAGGCATGTTAAAAGCTGAGATGAGACAAAACGAGGCCTATTATGCCAGATAGTTAACCAAGTTTGAAAGCAAAGGAAAAGTTCTTGAAAGAAATGAAAAGTGCCACTCTATTGAACATATGAGTAATAAGAAAGGCAAACAACCTTATTGGTGGTATGGAGAAAGATTTAGGGTCTGGATAGAAGGTACAACCAGCCACAAAATTTTTTTAAGCCAAAGTCTGATCTAAAGAAGGCCCTAACTCTAATTGCCTTCAATTTATGAAGGCTAAGAGGTGAGAAAGCTGCACAAGAAAGAAGCTGGCAGATTTGTTTCATGAGGTTTAAGGAAAGATGCTATCTTCATAACATAAAATCGTAAGATGAAGAATCACATGTTAATGGAAAAGTTGCAGCTTTCAAAAGATAAATTCTCAGGTATGAGAAGGAAGAGTTGAAGTGTAGGGCTAGAGGTGTATGAGTACAGGTTTGGGAGATTCCTTTCAACATATACCATAATGCCTCTATCCCAAAACCCAAAATACATCCTCCATGATCCTTAGTGTGGCGTTATTCTCTGAGTCCTACTCTGGGGTGTGTGGTGCATGTGATACAGAGTGTGGCAAAGATGACTGCCTGGCTCTAGAGCACCCTGTGAGACCAGTTCTGGGTGGAACAGGTGAGAAGAGGGACACTGAACTATCTGCTCAACTCCTCAAGCCTTAGGGGAAGACAGCCAAATATTACCATTCCTGAGACCTAAGAGTTAAGCTACCAGACCCAGGTATGTTTCTCATCTATTTATTAAAAAAAGCAATGTAGTTACAAATGATTGTTATCTATGGATTTAAAAAAAGTAAAATGGAAATTGTTGGGAATAATTAATATATATTAAATATATATATTTAAAACATTTAATAGTTAAATAAAAGCTACATAAATATGTTTTGAAAAGATTTAGCCAAAGGGTAAAGATACACAGAAAAATGTTTCCTTCCTTGTCTTCAGTCTCCATTTTCAATTTCTTCCTCATCAATAACAACTGTCAACATTTTAAGATTTTTTCTTTATATATTTTCAGAAGCATGCATTTGCATATACCACCATATATTTATATGCATATGTTTTCATATATAAGTGTAGATAGATAGGTAGATACATAGATTTCTACACACATCAGTTTATGTATAAAAGCATATATGTTCATATATAGCTATATATTTTAAAATATGTGTATTATGCTATGTGTGATTGTCTTCACTTGACATTTTTTTCTTTATACTCACTTAAAAATTTTTATGTGCTAATGCATATATATCTACGTGCTTATTATTTTGAAATGATTTTAGTAATTTGAAGGGTAAATGAACCTTGATGAATTTAATCAATTATTTGTTGATGATGAATGTGGGTTTTTCCCAATATTTCAATATTACAAGCAATGCTTCAGTGATCATATTTGAACACGTGTGATTATTCTGGTAGTATAGATTCCTGGAAATGGAAGTACAAAGTAAAATCCCTACACATTTGCATTTTGTTTTTCATAAGAGCTTTACAGTTGAAATGCTCATCAATATACTTTTACATTCTGAAGAGCAGTAAAGAATACTGTATCTGCATTTTAATTTGCATACTATCATTGTGTGTTTAGGAATTATCTTATGTTTTATTTTATATCTTTATTCATTTATAAACTATGAATACCCTTTGCTCATATTGATTTGTAGAAGCGTTTTTTTATTATAGTTCTGACTCCTAATATCTTTTCAGTTATAAATCTCACTATATTTTCTCTCAACTCATTAAGATTAAACAAACTTCATTATTACTTTTTCCCCAGAATCCCATGTATTAATATCATCAAATCTATGGACAGGTAATAGTCTTACATATCTCTTATGCTCTATGAGGATAAATCAAAATCGTACGACATGTGAGAGGGATTTGGAATAAAATCCTAGACATAATACTGGACTCTATTGGCTCTAGTGGTTCAGGACAAATAAAGAGCATTTACATTTCTTAATTGGAAATTAAGAAATTATGGTTTCTGTAGAGCCAGATTATCACGACATATTTTTCTAGCACAGATTCATCTTATCTGTTGTTTCAAATGTTTAGTATAATATTTGTCCTAAATATCCTTTTCTAATGATATTATTTCTTCTTATTTTATTGCCTTTTTTCATTATCAATGTCTCTCATTTGCCTTGCCATTATTTTTTATATGATTTCCAGATATAGTTCATCTTTACAAATATCCAGCTTTTATCCTGTATTTAGTATTTCATATATTTATATATTTTTGTTTTATTATTATCTATCCTTTCTTTTACTTTTGTCCATTTATTATCAATTGTTAAAGGAAATTGCTACACTATGCATTTAATACTATTATCTTTTCTTCAGCAAATTTTTTTATTCATATACATGTTGGTATGTATTATGCTGTTTTTATCATTCTTAATAGTTTCTGAGTTTAGTTTTGATTTCTTCATTTATTTCATAGTTATGTAGAAGAGTTTTTAGAAATGTTTATGTTTTCATTTAGATTGGTTTGTTTTTTGCCTGGACTTTTTAGTCTACAAAAATGTCACACTTTTGACAACAAATAGTAGAAAAAGTAAATACTACATTAAAAATACAAGTAGAAAATATATGCTAGGGAACACAAAACAACACATAAAACCTTAAAATTCTAAAGCTCAACAAAATTGCTATGATTGAGTTTCAAATGTATCTTGTTTCCTGGCAGCCATGGCAAAAAGGTAAACCATATCCATTATACACTGAACCATACTAGATAGGAAATAAGTCTCAGGATACAGGAAACAAAAAGAAAAGTTTTCTTGATATTTAATCTAAAATAAAATCCTAATGTGTATCTTATATAGTAGACTCTAATTCGTGTAAAAATAGTCTTAGTACTACGCGTATAGCAAATGTGGCCTAAATGACCATGTAATTACTATTTGTATATATATTTGTTTTAAGCAATTTTGATTTGTGGTGGTTATATTTTTACTCCCTAAAAATGTTTAGTTCTTATTCTAGACATGAGTGATGACAGCACTTCTTTGCTCACTGTGGTTGTCCGGTCATGTGAATACTTCAGTTAATGGTTGTTAAATATGAGTGCTCTGTGTTACTTAATTGCCTGTGTGGGTCCTCTAGAGCTTTCTTTTCTTTCTGTCCTGGTATAATGACCTTGATATGATAGCCATTTCTTAGCCTGTGTACCAGGGTTAGAATAACGCAAAGAACTGGAGACTCACAATGGGCATAAAGCATGAAAAAGAAGTAAAATCTGTGGAGTTTAAAGTCTGAGATTGGGAGGTTTTAAAAATTGTCTTAGGATAATCTAGCCTGATACAGTGGATTTCAAAACTGATTTCATTCCAAGTAGTTTCATGCTGCACTAAAAATATTAAATTATACTTTGTATGATGTCTTTTGATCCAAGGGTATATATGAGTCATATAAACAATATAAGCATAATAATTTTCTTGCAGTATCACTTCACCTTTGACAGAAGCTACATAGGAACTAGTTCCAACTTGCTCTTTTAAACAGAAGCCAGAAATATAGTTACTATAAAAAAAAGGGGGTGGGAGGAGATTCAAATGTCCTGAAACCCAGAATGAATCTGTCAGACTTGTGGCTACATTACAAAAATTTTAAAGTTTAGTCTTCTTCTAAGCAAGTACAACTTTCCACTTGCACACAGAAATTAAGGCAGGAAAAGGTAGAATCTTTCTTCAAAAGCAGCTTGGAGTCTCATCTTCCTCCACCAAAAGCAACATCAATTATCAATTGACTCTTGGATATCAAAATGTGCCCTGCAGTGTTCACCACCTAATTTGAAAGGGAAAAATTCGGATCTATAGTTGTCTTTCACAAAAGTTGGTATGAAGTTTAAGTTATACAGACTCTTTAATGAGACACAGAAGGATATCTTTCAACTATATCCTTTTACAATTGCCTTTTGTTGCTATTGTTGCTTCCTTTATTCTCATGCTGTTCTCTGGCTTTACAAAATCCAACTTGCAATGCCTGTGTAGGTGGGTTGGTCTCCCTCAGCAATTCTGTGATTAGTAACCACTTTTCACATGTTCCTTTATTTTTTGTCTTATCATGTAAATTGTAGTTCTGAGCTCTTTCCTACGTTTGAAAACTCCATAGAACTCATGGCAATAAATTCATAACTAAAAAAAATAGCAGACCTCACTTCTATGGTTATGTCCCTTTGAATATAGGAGCAATCCTTAATCACATATAGGAATTACAAAGGCTTAGAAGTTTTGAGAGGTGGTGTCTTCAGTACACTTCAAATCACACTGCAAAGGTCTCTCCACCTACTGGTTAAAAGCGACTATCTGAAAAAAACAATATAAAGTAAATTCACGAATTTCTTCCTACAAGGGCATTTATTTGTTACATTTTTTATAGTAGTGGAAGTAGTAGTAGTATTTTGTCACCTTAACATGGTGCTGAATTTCTCAAACTCCTAAGTACTTGGATTTTCAAGTAAATTACATAAAGAAAAATCTTAAAATTGCAAAGACACCTATTACAACTACAAACTCCATTACAAACTAGCAAGTATTTCCAGAAAATCAATCAGTATACAAATGCTTAAAATATCAGCTTAAGCCAGACAGAAACATACAAACAATTTAAAGAATTTAAAGAATGCCAACTTGCTAGAGTTTAAATAATACTTTAAATTCTTTAAATTATTAACTTTGTCATATTTAGGGCCAAAACAATATTGTCATTAAATTGGGAAAATTAATTAATTATATCATCCAGTTCATAATGCTCATAGTTTAAGTATCATTATTTAGTCAAGCATTTACACTAAAAATACTTCTGAAAAAAAAGTTCTGCTCATCTATATGATGCCCATTTACATTTGTGTTACTCCAACTCCTGTATTTGTGTACCTCTAATTGAAGAATAAAAACAAAGAAAAAATATAAATATACATAGGAGACAAAATAATTACAGATGTGAATTATTAAAAAACAAACAAAACTGGAGCCAAAGGGAATTACTGAAGTTTGACTAGGTGGGAAGACCAGGAGAAGAAATCACAGTTTAAGTGTGAAGTTGTCCTAGCAAATTGAGAATCAGAAGTGATTGGAAAAATGGCTACGTTGAGGAAGGACAAATTCAGATAGGAGGAAAATCAGGAACATTTATTGGTAGAAAAAAATCACCCTAGGTAGTTCTGCTATCCACGTTTTCCAACATATTCTTCACAAGCAAATACTATTTTAGAGACTGGGAGTGTCTAACAGTTAAAACCTCTAATGCAACACATTCAATTGCATGCAGCCATCAAGATAATTAAAGGTAAAGCCAAGAGCAGAACCCAAGTATCTTAACATCCCACCAATCTGCTTTTACTCCTGCCTCAGATAAACACAAACAGAACAAAATAAAAACATGATATGAATGACAGGATTTATTGGTGATCAAACATCTGTTCAGTGGATTTTTCAATAAGGAACATATTTCAAATTGGCAACCACTTCTGTTCCTGAATTGCACAAAACCATTTTGTCATGAAAATTGCATACCTAACATATCTAAATTCAGATTAATTAATCAATGAAACTGTTCTTTTATAACCTGTTCAGCTTTCTAGAAAATTTATTGTCACCTTGTAAGTTCTATTGCTGCAGATGCATACTTGGTTAACATTTTCAGTCTAATGCTATTTTCTTCAAATTGATGAGTGAATTGGTGGTGATAGAGTATATATCTAATTAGATATAATAACCTAATTTTAAAAAATAAAACGTTATCTTTTATATTAAGTATGTGAGTAGACATTAGTAATATATACTTTTATACTTAAAGTAATAAAATCTCTTTTAAATTTTGGTTGAAATGCAGTGACTCCTAAATTGCTCACTGTTTTAAAAAATTATTACATTTATAAAAGTTTTCAAATAATTGGAACTAACCTGCTTAAATGACTAATGCTAACGTCTTATTTAACACATTTTTAATGGAGTTTTAAAAAAATCTCTTTCACAAAGCACGATACTGAGGGACTATGTTAACTTCTCTTCCCGGGTCCACAAGGAGCATGGTTTCAAACGCAAGAACTTCCCAGGGTCATGCCTCCATTCACCCCCACATCCGGGAGCCTAGTTTTTTGTCTAACTTTCCTCTGGGTGGAAAGGTAGACAGCCCAGGTGAGCTTCCTTTGTTTAAAAACACTGCCAGAAGCCTTGGAAGAAGGGGCTCTGTTGCAAAGCCAGACAGCCAATCCAACATCAGAGTCAAAAATCAGTCACTCCAGAGGAAGTTTGGAAAAGCTCTTCTCACTGGAGGAGAACTTGAATGGTGTGGGAGTAACTCCAGGGTTAAATTCCACATACTCCCTTACCTATAGGATCCTCTCCCACGGCAGCAGAGTGGAGCCTTGTCTCTCTTTTGTCTCTCTCTCTCTCTCTCTATTTACCTGTGCAGACTCCATCACTGGATCTCCTCCCACAACAGCGTAGCAGCTTATTTTTTTCTCTCTCTCTCTCTATTTCTCTTTCTCTCTCCTTTCGCTTTTCTGCAAAACTGTCTGGGTCCAATACTTACTTGAACAAGCTCACCATGCCACCAGGGCTCTCTCCCCATTCTTGGGTGAATGAGGTCCAAGGACTTGGGAAAACACATTTGATCGGGGAACAGTGATCGTCTTGGAAAACCCCAGCAACCTGCTCCCATCCCCTGGTTACAATACTGTTTCCTCAAACAAGACAGTATACATATCTTAAATGTTTTCTGGGACAGCAAGGTGGCTTACGCCTGTAATCCCAACACACTGGGAGGCCGAGGCAGGCAGATCACCTGAGATCAGGAGTTCAAGACCAGCCTGACCAACATGGTAAAAATACAAAAACATACCAGCTACTCGGGACGCTGAGGCAGAGGAATCACTTCAACCCGGGAGGCGGAGATTGCAGTGATCCAAGATAGCACCACTGCACTCCAGGCTGGCTGACAAAGGGAGACTCCATCTCAAAAAAAAAAAAAAAAAAAAAGGCCGGGCGTGGTGGTTCCGCCTGTAATCCCAGCACTTTGGGAGGCCGAGGCGGGTGGATCACGAGGTCAAAAGATCGAGACCATCCTGGTGAAACCCCGTCTCTACTAAAAATACAAAAACTAGCTGGGCATGGTGGCACGTGCCTGTAGTCCCAGCTACTCAGGAGGCTGAGGCAGGAGAATTGCTTGAACCCAGGAGGCAGAGGTTGCGGTGAGCCGAGATCGCGCCATTGCACTCCAGCCTGGGTAACAAGAGCGAAACTCCGTCTCAAAAAAAAAAAAATGTTTTTCTGAAGAATCAAGCTCATAATCCTTTACATTTTAAACCTTTAGAGATGAAAAAGATGTAGTCTAATTCATCCTCCTTATTTCGTGAAAGAATAAACTGAGGATCCAAGAGAATCACGTTCATATAGCACTAGGTCTGGAACTCCAACCCAGGTCAGTGGCTCCTTCCACTCACCACGTTTGCCTGTTTCCTTTCTGCCTGCTAATCGATGAGATTTACAATTGTGAAGGTGAATGGACGTTTTTGTCCATCTATACATACGACAATTTTGAGTTCTTAAGTATATTTCAATATTTGTGGTTGTCTTTGGTTCTTAGTATAATTTCCTACATTTTGTTACCTTTAAAATGTTGTAATCTGGAAGTCTCCTTTTCATGGTAATAGTAGGTTAGGAATGACAACAACGTAAACAACATTTTATAATTGAGTATATCATAAATGTAAGAAAACAGAGCTTGGATTTTTTTCCTCCACAATATATATTTATATGTTTTCTTATTTGTTTATTCTGGGACAGGTATATTTACACATTTAAATATTTAGGTTATGTTTAATTTTTCCATTTTGATATGATTATCTTAGTGACTTGTGGTGAAGTGAGTTTTGTCATGATAGCTTAAGGTAAATGTGTAAATGTTTACATTTTCTATAATTTCAATGCCTTTCCCAAATTCAAATTCAAATGTATTGTAGAAGTTATTAGCAGCTGAAAAAAATATATATATACACACATACATTCAAATGTAATTATCTAGAAGTTGTGTTGAAGTAAACGAAGAAACAGTGGAGTCTGAACATATATTTATGCATGAGTATAATGTAGCATATAACATATGCATATAGTGTTAAAGGAGCAGAGCCTTACAGACATACCACACCCACCATATATCTAAAATGTTAAGGATAATCCTTAAAGGTAAACAGAAAGAAAGGCAACAAAAAGTTCACCACTGTTTCTTGATTATATTCCTGATGATTCCAGACTAGCACCAGTTGTGTTAAATTGTATAAAAAGCTAGGGGCATACTTCATTCACTGAGTGCTTAATGAGCCCTGGTGTCTGTCTTTATGATCTTAATATAACTTATACTTCTCAAAACTGTGCCATTTCCCAAAGGCTTTGGAACTAATTGAATCCTCTTTAATGTTCAAGAAAGAAGAAGCACGTATTTTTGCCTTCTGTGAATTAAAGAAGGCTCATACTTCCGGGTGACTCTGTTTCTGATTTGCTGGAGGCTTGCTTTCTAGAGGATCCTGATATAAAGATAGAAGTAAGGTTTCATCTTTGGAAAGCAAAGGTCATTGTGTTGCTTTATTTCAGGGTTATTTGAAAGTTGAATACCTTCCTGAGGAATTGTTTCTACAGTAATTGCCAATTTTCTGCTTGAGAGGTTTATGATCAAATTGTCTTTGGTAGGAGTTTTTAGTTGGATTTTTTTTGCTACTGATGTTCGAAGGACATTTGCTAGCACATGTTAAAATTTCTTTTTCTACTCTAGTTAACATTTACAATTTCGAGTACTCATCAAAATGAATTATACAGAGCATATGGCCTAGAAATTGATAGATCTAATTTCAAGGAAAAATAAATGAATACAGGACTTTAACATGAAAGGCAGCAAGGCTATGGGTAAACCATAAAATAAATAAAATAAAAACAGAAAATAATCTTCAAAATGAAACTTCAGGATATAAAGATTTTGCTAAAGGATAAATAATGTCTCTGGAACCTGGTAAACACACAGGGAAATGTGTAAGGTAAGTTGCAATAAGAACCGCGATTAAACCCTTGAATAAACAAAGTCACTTAGATAAATACCTTATTTCCTCTGATTTTTACTTTTCAATTATTACCTAAAAGGAAACCAGCTTTCTCAAGCCATTCTCGTTAACTATCCCTAGATGTCATCTTAATGAAAATATCCACCAGGGCCTTCAGTGTTTTCAGGGCATAAACATTAAGTGAAATAATAAGTGACATTCTTTTACAAAGGCAATGTAATGATACCAATACTACATCCTGCATGAAATTAACAGGTCTAATGTGATGCACATTGTCCAATACTAACTCTGCAAATTGCAAACGCCCTATGTACCAAAATTCGATATAACAACAACATCAAAACATGTTTACATCTTTTTCAGAAACTGAAATCACTAATTCTCTACATTATACCAGATCTCCCAATT
This sequence comes from Alouatta palliata, assembly GCA_004027835.1. Taxonomy (NCBI): domain Eukaryota; kingdom Metazoa; phylum Chordata; class Mammalia; order Primates; family Atelidae; genus Alouatta; species Alouatta palliata. The sequence continues at coordinate 16,102 of PVKV010004314.1, read as the reverse complement.
TTCCATTAGGCAGAATACTGAATATAAAACTGGTTTTATTTCAACATATCAGTTTCATTTTAACTTTTGGCTCAGTCAGCTTTTTGTCAGAAATACCTAATCCTACTTCATTTGACTGCTTACAAAAGGAATATATCTATAGTATATGAATAAATAGATATGCAAATCCATTCCAAAGGGTTATTTCAGTCTAATCAATCTAAAATAAAAATTGCTAAGAATATTAGTGGAACCATTATTTAAATATTATAATTTATGGATCATTCCCAAAAGTAAGACATATACTAAGATGGAGGTAATTACGATGATAAATTTCAAAATAACTTGACATTTTTTCAAACTCCCAAGTATTTATACAGAATTATAATTTTATTTTCTGTATTTTTATGCACTTAGTATCATATAACACTTTATTGTGTCCCCAGATAGTAGTATTGTTGAGCCTATCCACAAAGGGGCAATGAAAGAAATTTCAAATTTAATGCATCACAATTTTAGAAAATCATGAATTCCCTTTTGTTAATCAAGAGCTCAATCTCTGTCTCTTTGTTGTATTCCTAACCTTGAATCTAACTTTCAGAAATGTTTTCCACCACATGGTAGGGAAACATTAAAGTTTGAGTACTTTAGCTTTTCCATTATAGACAAACATATCCTATGGAAACAATTAAAACATTGTTAGAGTTTCCTACAGTTTTCTCAAACAATTGAATGAATTTCACAGCACATACTTTATTAGTTTAAATATAACTTCCAGATAAAGTGTAAGAGATATATATGCAAGAGCATGAATACTTTCAGAGAAAAGGAGGTCATTTAATGAATGATCACCATGTGTATAAAAATAAAATATAACCAGTCTGAAAAAGTTAACAAATTCCCATAAATTATCTACATCCATAGAAAGCACTTTTTACAAGCAAAAACCCACATGGAAAAAAATAGTGCATTTTTAACAATAAAATCGACAGACATTTATATACAATACTAATATTGAAAACCAAAATGTACCTCCTGAAAGAGAGTTTTTGGTGGAATTATTATTCTGGGTTCAGTCACTCAAAATCAGTATCAAGCCAGGCATGATAGTGTGCTCCTGTGGTCCTAGCTATTTGGGAGGCTGAGGCAGGAGGATTGCTTGAGCCCGGGAGTTTGAGGCTTCAATGAGCTATGATTATGCCCCTGCACCCCAGCCTGGGTGACAGAATGAGACCCTGATTATAAAAAGAAAAAAGAACAAAGTTTCTAATAAAGAAATTGCATTGTGTCAAAATTGTGCTTCAGAAATGATAAAGTATTTTTTACTTTTATAAGCTTTCAATATAATACAATATTGTAAAGGGTTAGGAAAAGAGAGGAACTTAATACAGGATAACAATTTCTGTGATATAACTACAATGAATGTTAGTAGGATATATACAGAGTTCCCCAAAAATGAACTTTGAAGACAGAGCAAGTTTAAAGTTCAAGGAAGAGATGATGCTTGAAATCTGGGAGATAAATTGTTGTCCATGTGAAAGGAGGAACCACATGCAACAACCAAAGGAGAGACAAACCTAGTATACTTGAGGGACTTGAATAGTTTCTATTAAGTTGGTGCAAAAGTAACTGTGGTTTTTACCATTACTTTCAATAGAAAAAACCACAGTTACTTTTGCACCAACCTAATATGTCTGGCACTGTGGCCCAAAGGAAATTAGTGGTGAGTGAAGACTACTGGGTAAGCAGATGCTAATTAGAGAGGAGTCTGATGGTTTCCATAAGTCAGTTGTCCTTTTTATGACAGACAATGAAAACAGCTAAAGGATTTTAAATAGGGAATGATTTAATCATATATTGTAGATATATTTACTTTGGCAGCAATGTAAATAACAGGTTGAAGGAAGTATTTGGTGTACAGACTGGTTAGGAGGATTTTTTGATAATTTCGTTGTAAACTGAAGATGTCAGCTTCTAAAGTTGTGGAAAAAGTAACAAAAGAGTTACGCAAATAAAAAAGTATAAACAGAGCCAATAAGATTTGATAACTGAATACCTAAGTAAAAAGGATAACTGATTGATGGTTTCCTATTTAATGGTATTGACAGCAGGCTGGAATGCTGGACCATTCACTGATATAGGAAATACAGAATCAAAGGAGACTTAGAGTGAAGAAGGAGGTGATTGGTAGATAATGGGCTTATTTTTGTCTACAACAAACTTGAAGTTTATATGGGGATATCCAGTGGGGAACTGGTCATATGGCTTTGGAAAAAGCTGACGCTTACTATACTGAAGTTTCTCACATTGTAGATGGCTGTCCAAATTTTGGAATACTTTAGGTGAGATTAAAGAAGGCTTGAAAATGGAACTCTATAAAATATCAAGATAATTAGCATGTTCATAGGAAGAGGAGAAAGAGATATAAAATTACTAAAAATTGAGAGAAGAAAAATCAGTATTGTTATGTGAATTAAATAATTGACCACTGCCAGACAGATGTGGTCAAGCAGTTTAAAATTATTATAATATAGTCAGATAAATTAGACCCTTGAAAATTTCCATGGAATTTAGAAGTTTACCATGGCAAGAATGGTTTTAAAGGATTTATGGACAAGAAAAACAGAATGCAGTGGGTTGTAGGTTAAATGAAATATTTAGCCAGAATCTATTTAGTGGCTAATTAGAGAATTCCTTCTGTACATAATGGCCTATGCAGGACACCTGAGATAAAATTATGAAGACAACAGACATGGTCTCTATCTCATATGTTGTCCAGTAGGGGAGATAAGCCTCAATTACAATGTTTTCTGACTTTTCCTGTGATTGAGATAAGGTAAGGAGTTTTACTTTTTTAATGAAGTCTTTAAGCAATGGTAAAGATTGAGGGAGAAAGTAAATATTGAGCATAATTAAAACTTTTCTCATTTTCTATTTTTATTTTTTTGGCTGTGGTACGAACACTTAACATATCTATCTTCTTAGCAAATGTTAAGTTATGTGCGACAGTACTGTTAACTATGGGCACAATGTTGTACAGCAGATCTCTGTATCTTATTCATCCTGCATAACTAAAAATGTATGCTCATTGATTAGCAAATCCCTGTTTTTCCCTCCCCGGCCCCTGAAAATCACCATTCCACTGTCTGATTCTATTTTTTTTTTAAATTTTAGATACCTCACATAAGTTGAATCATGTGGTATTTTTCCCCTGTGGTTGATTAATTTCAATAAACATAATGTCTTTAGAGCTCACTCATGTAACTGAATACTCCAATTTTTTTAAGGCTGAGTAGCATAATGTTGTACAAATCACATTTTCTTCATCTGTTCATCCATTGATAAACATTTAGGTTGTTTCTAAATCTTGGCATTAATAGTGCTGCAAAAAACACAGGAGTCTAAATATGTCTTAGAGATTATTTCAATTCTTATGCATAAATACACAAAAGTAGGGTTGCTGGATCAAACGGTTGTTCTATTTTTAATTTTTTGAGGAGCCTCACTACTGTCTTCCATAGTCGTTGCATCATTTTGCATTCTCATACAACAGTGTAGAAGAGTTACAATTACTTTACATCCTCACTTGTCTTTTCGTTTTTTAATAATACCCATCCGAACAAACAACAATGGGATGATATCTCATTGTGGTTTTAATTTGCATTTCTTTTTTGATTCATGACATTGAGTTTCTTTTCAAGTACACGCTGATCATTAGTATGCCTGTTTTGGAGAAATGTCTATTCAAGATTTTAGCCTATTTTTAATTAGGGTATTAGGTTTTTTTGTCATCAGGTTGTATGAGTTTCTTATAAATTTTGGACATTAACTCAGACATATGGTTTGCAATATTTTCTCTCCTTCCATGAGTAGTCTTTTAATTCTGTTGATTGTTTTCTTTGCTGTGTATAAGTTTTTAGTTCAGTGTAGTCCTGCTTCTCTATTTTGCTGCCTTTGGTTTTGGTGTCATATCTATGAAATCATTGCCAAGACAAATGTCACGAAACTTTGCCCCTGTGTTTTCTTCTAGGAGTTTTACAATTTCAGGTATTATATTTAAATTTGTTAATCTGTTTAAATTTTTGTATATGATATAATATAAGGGTCCTATTTAATTATTTTGGATATGGATATCCAGTTTTCCCAGCATCATGTATTGAAGAGACTATCCTTTTCCCATTCTGTATTCTTGATAGCCTTGTCAAAGATTAGTTGGCTGTATTTGCATAAATTTGTTTCTAGGCTCTCTATTCTGTTCCATTGGTCTATATGTGTGTCATTATGCCAGTATCATACTTTTTTAATTACCATAATTTTATAATCTGTAATATGTTTTTAAATCAAGAAGCGTGCGATCTCTAATTCTTTTGAGTCCTTTTTCACCATTTAATGATGCTAGCTGTGTAGCCTTCATATATTGCCTTTATCATCTTGAAGCAATTTGCTTCTATTTATAGTTTATTAAAAGTTTTTCTTAATATAAAAAGATGCTTAACTTTATCAAACTGCTTTTCCTCATCTATTGAGATATTTTTTGTGATTTTTATCGTTTATTATGTTAATGTGGTGTATTACCTTAATTGATTTTTATATGTTCAACCATTCTAGCATTTTAAGGATAAATATCACCAGATCATGGTGAATGATCTTTTTAATGTGCTGCTGATTTGGTTTGGTGGTATTTTGTTGAGGACATTTGCAATTATATTCACCAGGAACACTGACCTTTAATTTTATTTTATTGTAGTATCTTTGTCTGGATTTGGTATTAGGATAATGCCTATCTCATAAATGAGTTTTGAATTTTTTTTCTCCTCTTAAATTTTTTGAAAGAGTTTAGAAAGCATTGTTGTTTCTCTTCTTTAAAACTTTGGTAGGCTTCACCAGAGAAGCCAAATGTTCCTGGGCTTTTCTTTGTTGAAACGTGTTTGATTACTCATTCAGTCTTCTTACTCATCATAGATCTGTTTAGACTTTATTTCTTTATGATTTTGTTGAAGTTGGTATGCTTCTAGAATTTATTATTCTTTCTAGTTTATACAATTTTTTGGCATATCGTTGCTCATAACAGTCTCATGGTTCTTTTAACTTCTGTAATATTATTTGTAATGTCTCTTCTTTCAGTTTTGATTTTAAGTATTTTGAATAGTCTCTTTTTTTGTTTTCTTAGTCTAGCTTATAGTTTGTCAATTTTCTTTACCTTTCCAAAAAAACTACCTCTCTCTTAATTTTATTGATTTTTTTTCAAGTGTTTCTCTATTTCTATTTTATTTATTCCGCTTCTAATGTTCCCTGTTTCCTTCCTTTTGCTAATTTGGTCTCAATCTGTTATTGTTTGTCTAGTTTCTGGAGGGATAAATTAGGTTAGTTATTTGAGATCTTCCTTTTTTTTATTGTAGGAGTTTATTACTATTAACTTCCCCCTTAGTACTGCTTTTTCTGATAAGTATTGGTATGTTTCGTTTTTTTGAGCCTAAAGATTATATCTAATTTCTCTTTAAGTTCTTTTTTTTGATCCCTGGTTGTTCAAAATGTATTATTTAATTGCCATCTACTTGTAAATTTTTAAATTTTTCTTCTGCTATTTATTTCAAGTTTCATTCAATGTTGGGAAGAAACATATTTTGTATGATTCAATATTCCTAATTTTGTCAAGACATCTTTTGTTACCTATTATGTTATCTACCTAGGAAAACATTGTTTGCACTTGAAAATGTATATTTTGCTTCTGTTTGGCAAAATGTTTTGTATAGGTCTAGTAATTCAATTTGGTTTATAATATTGTTCATGTTTGCTGTTTCGTTGTTGATTCATTGTTTGTTTCTATCCATTATTGAAAGTCGTGTATTAATGTTCCTTAATATTACTGAGTTACTATTTCCCCCTGTACTTATATCAATGTCTACTTTATGTACTGTGAAACTAGGCACATATATACTAGCAATTTGCTACATTTTCTTGATGAATTCATCCTTTTACTATTACTTAATGATTTTCTTTTTCTCTTGTGATAATTTTTTTTAATTTTACAGAATGTGTAGATTTGTTACATAGATATATATGTGCCATGGTGGTTTGCTGCACCTCTCAACCCATCATCTAGGTTTCAGGCTCTACACGCATTAGGTATTTGTCCTAATGCTCTCCCTCTCCTTCCGCCCTACCCTGCAGCAGGCCCTGGTGTGTGTTGTTCCCCTTTCTGTGTCCTTGTGTTCTTATTGTTCAACTCCCACTATGAGTGAGAACGTGTGGTGTTTGGTTTTCTGTTCCTGTGTTAGTTTGCTGAGGGTGATGGCTTCCAGGTTCATCCATGTCCCTATAAAGGACAGGAGTTCATTCTTTTTTATGACTGCATAGTATTGCATGGTGTATATGTGCCACATTTTCTTTATCCAGTCTATCATTGGTGGGCATTTGGGTTGCTTCCACATCTCTACTATTGTAAGTAGCGCTGCAGTAAACATATGCGTGCATGTGCCTTTATAGTAGAATGATTTATATTTCTTTTGGTACATACCCAGTATTGGGATTGTTGGGTCAAATGGTATTTCTGATCTTAGATCCTTGAGGAATCACTACACTGTCTTCCACAATGGTTGAACTAATTTACACTCTCACCAACAGTGTAAAAGCATTCCTATATTTCCACAGCCTCACCAGCATCTATTGTTTCCTGACTTTTTAATAATCATTATTCTGACTAGCATGAGATGATATCTCATTGTGGTTTTGATTTGCATTTTTCTAATTCCTCAATGATGATGAACTTTTTTTATATATGTTTTTTGGTCACATAAAAAGAGAAGAATCTGTTCATATCCTTTGTCCACTTTTTCATAGGTTCTTTTTTTCTTGTAAATTTAAGTTCCTTGTAAATTCTGGATATTTATTAGACCTTTGTCAGATGGGTAGACTGCAAAATTTTACTCTCATTCTGTAGGTTGCCTGTCACTCTGATGCTTGTTTCTTTTGCTGTGCAGGAATAACGGGTATTCAAACAGGGAGAGAGGAAGTCAAATTCTCTCTGTTTACAGATGACATGATTCTATATTTAGAAAATCTCCTAATCTCGGCCCCAAAACTACTTAAGCTAATAAGCAACTCCAGCAAAGTCTCAGGATACAAAAATCAATATGCAAAAATCAGAAGCCTTCCTATACACCACCAATAGACAAGCAGAGAACCAAATGATGAATGAATTCCCATTCACAATTGGTACAAAATGAATAAAACACCTAGGAATTTTGGTACAAACAGAATAAAATACCTAAGAATTTTATTACCGGGGATATTTATTATAAGCAATATTTATTACAAGGAATGTGAAGGACCTCTTCAAGAACTATAAACCACTGCTCAAGGAAATAAGAGAGGACACAAACAAATGGAAAACCATTCCATGCTCATGGATAGGAAGAATCAATATCATGAAAATGGTCATATTGACCAAAGTAATTTATACATCTCATACTATTCTTATCAAACTACTATTGACTTTCTTCATACATATAGAAAAAAACTACTTTAAATTTCACATGGATCCAAAACAGAGCCCATATAACCAAGACAATCCTAAGGAAAAAGAATAAAGCTGGAAGCCTTACACTACCTATCTTCAAACTATACTACAAGGCTTCAGAAACCAAAAACGTATTGTACTGGTACCAAAACAGACATATGGACCAATGGAACAGAACAGAGACCTAAAAAATAACACCACACATATGCAACCATCTGATCTTCAACAAACCTGACACAAATAAGCAATAGGAAAAGGATCTCCTATTTAATAAATGGTGCTGGGAAAACTGGCTAGCCATATGCAGAAAACTGAAATGAGATCTCTTCCTTATACCTTATATAAAAATTAACTCAAGATGGATTAAAGACTTAAATGTAAAACCCAAAACCATAAAACCCGATAAGAAAACTTATGCAGTACTACTCAGGACATAGATATGGGCAAAGTCTCCGTGACAAAAACACCAAAACCAATTGCAATAAAAGCCAAAATTGACAAATAGGATCCAATGAAACTAAATTCTTGTGAAAGTTTTTACTTAAAGTCTATTTTGTCTGATATAATATAGTCATCCCTGCTCTCTTTTGGTTACCATTTACCAGGGATATCTTACCCACTTCCTTCACTATGTGTGCCCTACAATCTAAAGTGAGTTTCTTGTAAGTAGCAAATATTTGGATATTTTAAAAAATTTCATTTAGCCTCTCTGTGCCCTTTGAATGGGGACTTTCATCCATTTACCTTTAAAGAAATGATTCGTAGGAAATAGTTTGTTAATACTATGGCTGTTTTGTTAATTGAGTTCTGTCCTATATTTCTCCTGTCTCTCTTTTTCTGTCTTACTCTCCCTGTGTTTCATTGATTATTTTGTATTGATATAACTGGATTTCTTTCTTTCTTGTTTTATGTAACCTATGTAGGTATTTTGTGTGTATGTGTGTGTGTGTGTGTGTGTGTGTGTGTGATTGCTACACAATTTGTATAAAATATCTTTTGAGCCAGGCACAGTGGCTTGTGTCTGTAATCCCAGCACTTTGGGAGGCCAAGGCAGGTGTATTACCTGAGGTCAGGAGTTCAAGACTAGCCTGGCCAAAATGGTGAAACCCATCTCTACTAAAACTACTAAACAATCAACTGGGCATGGTGGTGAGTACCTATAATTCCAGCCACTCGGAGGCTGAGGCAGGAGAATCACTTAAATCCAGAAGGCGGAGGTTGCAGTGAGATAAGATCCCACCATTCTACTCCAGCCTGGACGATAAGAGTGAAATTCCATCTCAAAAATAAATAAATAAATAAATAAATAAATAAATAAATGCTCTTCTACAAGTCTATTTTAAACTGATAACAAGCAGGTTCAATCCCATGCAAAAATTACACTTTTATTTCTCCCCTACTCTACATTTATTGCTGTTGATGTCACAATGTACACCTATCTGTACTTGTCCATTAATGTATTTTCACTTACAATATTTAATACTTTTGTCTTTTAATTTTTGTGATAAAATTTAAAGTGGTTTACCCATCACAATCACAGTAATATAATATTTTTATTATTTATATATTGCCTTTACCATTGAGCTTTATACTTTCTTGGACTATTTTATTGCTATTTAGGGCTATTTTATTTCACATTGAAAATACTCTTTTGGATTTCTGGAAAAGCAGGTCTAGTCATGATGAACTTCCTCAGCTTCTGTTTGTATAGAAAATTCCTATCTCTCATTATTGAAGGATAGTTTTGCCAGGTTTAAGGTTTTTGTTGTTGTTGTTTTAGGTATAGTATTCTTGATTGGCAATTTTTGTGTTTCAGCACTTTGAATATATCATTCCGCTTAAAAAATCCTCTAATAGTTTTCAGAGGGTTACACTGTGTTTCACAAGTTGCTTTTCCTCTGCTGCCTTCAAAATACTCTCTGTCTTTGCCTTTAACAATTTGATTGTAATTTCCCTTAGTATGGATTTCTTCAGGTTCATCTTATTTTAGAAAATTTGAGTTTCTGGAATCTGGATATTCATTTCCTTCACAGATTTCGGAAGTTTTCAGCCACTATTTCTTTGAATAAATTTTCTGTTCCTTATTTTATTCTCCCTACGGGACTCCCACAACGAATGTATTGACCTGCTGAATGGTGCCGCACAAGTCTCTAATGCTTTCTTTACTCCTTTGAATCTTTTTGTCTCTCTGACTAAATAATTTTTAGTGATCTGTCTTTGAGTTTGCCCATCCTTCTTCTGCTCGATCTAGTCTGCTGTTGAACTCCTGTAGTGAAAAATTTAGTTTAGTTATTGTGTTCTATAGCTGCATATTTTCTGTTTGGTACTTTTTAATATGTTCTATCTCTTTATCAATATTCTTACTTCGTTAATGAATTGTTATCCTGATCTCAGTGAGAATCTTTATGAGGGTTATTTGAATTCAGATAAATTATATGTCTGTTTTATTAGACTCTGTTTCTGGAGATTTATCTTGTTTCTTTTTTTCGAATATAGTTCTCATTAAAAAAAATTTTTTTTTAATTCTCTCTGTTGGTGTCTACTAGACAAAGCAGATATTGCTGTCTGTCTCTTCACTAAATGGCCACATGCCATGGAAAGCTTTTACCAATCAGTTTGGAAAGATTCTTGGGACTTCTTAAACCTTTGTTAAGTCCAACCTGCTTATTTTATTGTTAGTGTCCTCCAGACATCTAATGTATGCCAGATTCATCCATGTGCTCAGGTAAGTGAGACTGAAGCCAATTCTTTGGGAAGCCTGCAGAAACATTGGATCCTTAGATGTTTTGTCCATATATTTCTACTTCAAGAGAGAAGCTGGGATCTTTTCTTGTTTGTTTGTTCCTTGTTTTTGTTTTACTTGTTTTCTCTATCTGAGTTGCGCTTGGGAGGACAAGCCATGGTGACTAGTTGCATACTAGCTCAAATCATTGTTTTCATTCTCACTGCCCACCAGCTGGCTAGACTAGGCAGCCTGGTTACATGTGCACTCTGAGGCAAGGAGGAAATAATTGAGGCATTTGAACAACTCAAAAATGTGGAGATTGAAACATTCAGTTCAACTCTTTACCTCCCCAGAGAGAAGGTGGGGGTCAAAGTTGTTAATCTGCTTGCTCTGTACTGAGCCAAGGAGAAGGGCTGTAGTGACTGCCAGCTCAAATTGATATCTCTGTTCTAACTAGCCCCCAGGTGGCTAAATTATGTCAGGTCCCATTAACATTCCAAGACAGAAGCCAGTCCTTTGGGCAGCTTCCAGAAAATGTGGGGCATTGGATGCACAAATCAACGCTTTGCATACCCAGACAGAAGAACTGAGATTTTTTATCCACCTGTTCTGTGCTTGCTGGGGAAAAGGACTGTGGCACCTGCTGTCTGAAACTGCTTTATCTGTTGTCTCCCAGGTGGCTAAAGTATTTTGGATCCCACCAGTGCTCCAGGAATGTCAAAACAGAAGTCAGTGCTCTGGAAAGCCCCCAGAAAAGTTGGGGTGACAAATGTTTGTTCCAACTCTCCCTCCCCAAGGAGAAGCTAAAAGCTGGAACGTTTTTCCTGATTTAGTGTTATGCTGTGAGCGGAGATTCTGGAGAGATGGTGTCTCAAATTTTCTTTCTGGTGTTACTTGTCTAGTTTTGTGTTTGCCCAAGATACAGAAGGCTTTCAACTAATTTCTGCTTTTCCTCACAAAAGGAAATTGTCCATATTATTGAATCACTATGTGGGCAGAAGGGGGGTTCAGATTTTCTTATTGTGCCATCTTACTGATGTCACTCCAACTTTTCTCATTTGTATCTAAAATTATCTTAGATGAGAGGGTTTTAAGATATTATATAGATATAATATTTATAATATAAAAATAGAATTATGCTGTAAACATGGGGAAATACAAGCAGCACTTGAAAGTTCATACCCTTTCAGTTGATAATAAAGGACAAAATGAGAAAAGCTGAGACCCTAAATTTGAAGGCATGTGGAGAAAGGATTATAAAGTAGGGAAAAGGTAAGGAGAAGAAGAATTTTTCACTCGTGCTAAGTATTTTAGTAAGTGCAAACAATACACAAATGTATCTCTATATTACATTAAAATTGTCAACAGGTGAATTCCTTAGAGGAAAAGGCTAGATTTGATTTATTTTTATTTATTTATTTTTTGAGACAGGATTTCATTCTGTTTCCCCAGCTGGAGTGGCATGATCATGGTGCACTTCAACCTTAACTTCCTGGGTTCAAGCGATCATTCTGTCTCAGCCTCCTGAATAGCTGGGACAAGGGTGCACCACTGTACTCAGCTATTTATTTTTTGTGGAGGCAAGGTCTCAGTATGTTTCCCAGGCTGATCTTGAACTCCTGGGCTCAAGCAGTCCACTCTTATCGGCCTCCCAAAGTGCTGATATTATAGGCATAAGCCACCTACACTGAGGATGGGGTTGATTTAAACTTCGTATTAAGATTGCACTGAATTGTGAAGTGACTGCACTGAGTTTCTAATTATTTTAGATGGTAAATATTATTGTCAGTGATACCAGATATCAGAACAAAATCCATATGACATCTTTAGAAATAATGCAAGCTAAGAAGTTTTTTTTTTACAAATAATATTTAGTAGTATTAGAGTGCTTTGAAAGTATTATTAATGACAAGTAAAGGATAACTTGTTCAAAACAAAATCTCAGAATACAATGTGACTTTAGAGATCATCTGGCACAGAAAAGCTCAAAATTAATCAATACTGGTTGGCTCAATCTGAGTCAGCCTCTAGGCCAGCTGTGCTTTAGTCAGGAAGATGGGACTTGCTTTGGTGCCCTTTCCTCTCCAGGATGACCAGTTATCTTGGCTGTATTCCAAGGACTTTGGACTGTTTCAGTGAGATTAAAAAATAATTTTGTACGAATTCTTTATTTTTTCTTATAACATGCAATATATAAGTCCTACTTTATAAGAATTCGTGGTGTCAACTTCATTTTTACCCAGAATTAAAATAAAAATTAAGGAATTCTGATTCCCAGTCTAGAAATGGAAGTAGTTATTGAAAACTTAAAGGATCTAATACGGGAAGAAACCTTCTAAAATGAGTGCAGAAATTATTTCACAGCCTAAGGAGGTAGCTCCCCATTCCCTCACACTGGCATGACAATCTTAAAAAAAAATATGCATACGTTAGTAAGCAACTCTCTACAATGTTTGCAGTATGTGAGATTCTGGAAATACAAACATAAATGAGATATTGTAAAGAAAGAAAATGATTCCTTAAATATATTACTGTTTTTGTTAGAAAAATCAATGAGTTACATAACTTACCTCTTTTTTCTATTTTCTGAAAGTTTGCATATAAAAGAAATTATCTTTTCCATTTAGACGAAGGAATCCACCTATAAACCTGCTGGAGAAATTTTTTACTATTAATAAAAATTTTTAAAGTTTTCAATCTGTCAATATGAAAAAATCTTCTTTTGTCATTTTTATAATTTATATATTTTATGTTTTGTACCTTATCCAAATTTTTAAATTTATTACCAAAAAAGGTTCATGGTGTCATTTATATACATCTAAATTAAACTGTGTTTATAATATTTTCTTCTCATATTTCAGTATTTATTTGGGATTACTCTCCTTTTCTCACTTTTTCACATGTCTGTTGTATTAGTTATTCAAATAATCAGCATTTACATTTAATAATTTCTTCTATTTTTTATTTCACTAATTTCTGATTTTACCTTTTTTTGCATTCTTTGTGCTTTTGAATTTTTTAGCTTTATGACTTGAAACCTTATCCTACTTGTTTATAGTATTTCTTCTTTTTTTTTTTTTAATTGTACTTTAGATTCTGGGGTACATGTGCAGATCTTGCAAGACTGTTGCGTAGGTACATTCATGGCAAAGTAGTTTGTTGCCACCATCCCCCCATCACTTATACCTGATATTTCTCCCTATGTTATCACTCCCCAGTGTTATCCCTCCCCCACCCTCCCTCCCACTATACCTCCCATACCCCCCACAATGGACCCAGTGTGTGATGTTCCCTTCTTTGTGTCCAAGTGTTCTCATTGTTCAATACTCACCTATGAGTGAGAACATGCAATGTTTGATTTTCTGTTCTTGTGTCAGTTTGCTGAGAATGATGGTTTCTAAGTTCATTCATGTCCCTACAAAGGACACAAACTCATCGTTTTTGATGGCTGCATAGTATTCCATGGTGTACATGTGCCACATTTTCTTTGTCCAGTCTATCACTGATGGGCATTTGGATTGATTCCAGGTCTTTGCTATTGTAAACAGTGCTGCGATTAACATGTGTGTGCATGTGTCTTTATAATAGAACAATTTGTAGTCCTTCTGAGTATATACCCAGTAATGGGATTGGTGGGACAAATGGAATTTCTATTTCTAGGTCCTTGAGGAATCACCACACTGTCTTCCACAATGGTTTAACTAATTTACACTCCCACCAACAGTGTAAAAGTGTTCCTATTTCTCCACATCCTCTCCAGCATCTGTTGTGTCCAGATTTTTTAATGATTGCCATTCTAACTGGAGTGAGATGGTATCTCAAAGTGGTTTTGATTTGCAGCATTTTTTCATATGATTGTTGGCTTTATATATGTCTTCTTTTGAAAAGTGTTTGTTCATACAATTCTCCCACTTTTGAATGGGTTTGTTTGTTTTTTACTTGTAAATTGGTTTCAGTTCTTTGTAGATTCTGGATATTGCCCTTTGTCAGATGGGTAGACTGCAAAAATTTTCCCATTCTGTTGGTTGCTGGTTCACTCTAATGATTGTTTCTTTTGCTGTAAAAAAGCTCTGAAGTTTAATTAGACCCCATTTGTCAATTTTGGCTTTTGTTGCCATTGCTTTTGGTGTTTTAGTCGTGAAGCCCTTGCCTATGACTATGTCCTGAATTGTTTTGCCTAGGTTTTCTAGGATTTTTATGGTGGTAGGTCTTAAGTTTAAGTTCTTAATCCATCTGGAGTTAATTTTAGTATACGGTGTTGGGAAGGGGTCCAGTTTCTGCTTTCTGCACATGGCTAGCCAGTTTTACCAACACCATTTGTTAAACAGGGACTCCTTTCCCCATTGCTTGTTTTTGTCAGGTTTGTCAAAGATCAGATGGTTGTAGATGTGTGGTGTTGCTCCAGAGGCCTCTGATCTGTTCCATTGGTCTGGTTTCTGTTTTGATATCAATACTGTGCTGTTTTGATTACTGTTACCTTGTAGTATAGCTTGAAGTCTGGCAGTGTGATGCCACCAGCTTTGTTCTTTTTGCTTATGATTGTTTTTGCTATTGGGCTCTTTTTTGATTCCATGTGATGTTTATAGTATTTCTTAAAACAAAAGCATCACACAACTTTTATTCATACTTCCTTTGTTTAAAACTATGTTATATTTTACATTATGATTATCTCTTTATTTATAAATTATTAAATGTTGCTTTGCTTTTATATAAATTTGTTTTAAAATATTAAAAAATCACTGCATATATGAGAGAATAAAATATAAACAAGACTAAAAATTTAAAAATAGAGAGAAAATCTTGTAAATTAAGAAAAAATCTATTACAATCAGAGACCACAATTTTGTCAGTTCTTAAAAATCTAAAGTCTTAATTTTATTGAACATGATAATTTTACAACCAAAAGGATCCGTGTACTCAAAATTTGTCAAAGGCTTTGAATATTTCATTTCTGGAAAGTTCATTTTTTAACTTATCACTACAAAGAGAGAAAAAGAGAAAGTATGTACTGGGAAAATCCTGAGCTTCACATTGTAATCTGACAAGTACCCCACCAGGTTACTTAGGGGTATGCAGCAGCTGCTTGAACACTCAACACTAGGAAATGAACCAACGCCTTTGTGCCAGCTGAGGAGGTGTCCCTGAGAACACAAACATCCCAGAGTCTATCTGGGAACATACTAAAGAAAACATTTTCATCACTCAAACAAAGGAGTTAAAGACACTAAAAATTTGCTCAAAAGTAGCTTATAGTTGGGTGACAGTGTGTATCTCTCGGGCTGTTCTGTCACCATCTAGGAGTGCCCTGTGTGTAAGTCTTTGTAAACTTACCCATTTGTCAAGTTGCACTTATATGAGTCATTTTCTGATCTTCTGGCATAGTCCTACTTTGGGGTGAATGTTACAGTCTCAAATTTTTCTTGTAACAAGTAACTTGGCAGAAAAAATACATAACTACCATGAAAATGTATGACTATTAACATATAAAATGTCAACATAATTGCTTGTATTAAAGAATATCTATTGGTAATGAAGAAATTTGTAAATCTGTAAATTTGACACCCAGAATGAAAAATCAAGAGAAAATCAAAAAGAACTGAGGCTCTCCCTCTCTCTGAAAATAAGATGAAAATATCAATACTATCAACAGGCCACCAAATATTGAACCAGAACCTGGAGAGAATATATTAGAGAATATTAGAGATCTTGTTTATTAATTAGGCCTCTGATGGAAAGAAAGCTGGTAGGGCTACATATTGACAATCAGCTGCTTCCTACTAAATAGTTTTCCCAAGGTGTCTATTGTGTGCATATGCATTAGCGTGTACCCATACACACACAAAACACACACAGAAGGCAGCCCTTGCAAATGAACTCTT
>PVKV010004313.1:0-129774 GCA_004027835.1 Alouatta palliata | reverse complement strand
TCTCACTCATAGACGGGTGTTGAACAATGAGAACACATGGACACAGGGAGGGGAGCATATCACACTGGGGTCTGTTGGGGGGAAAAAGGGGAGGGACAGCGGGGGGTGGGGAGTTGGGGAGGGATAGCATGGGGAGAAATAACAGATACAGATGATGGGGAGGAAGCCAGCAAATCACACTGCCATGTGTGTACCTATGCAACAATCTTGCATGTTCTTCACATGTACCCCCAAACCTAAAATGCAATAAAAAGTATATATTAAAAAAAATAAATAAATAAATAAATAAAAATAAAAAATAAAAGGAACTCAGAAAAGGCTTGCATTTCAGTCTCCCCCTTAAGCTGAAAATTTTGAAATCTGATCTTGTTGCTCTTTTTCTTATTATGTTTAGTGTGGTAGAAATAAATATTTTATTTTCACATGCTCATCATACTAATTTATGGGAGTTACCACTCAGACCCTAAAGATACTTTTATCATTAGGCACTTTATTTCAGATGACTGTAGAAATGGGTTGGATAATCCATTCCCCACATTTGTTAATTCTAGGAAATAACAAATTTCTATCTCTCAATGTTAATTTGTGTTTTAAATTTTTTAAATTATTTTTAATTTTTGTGGGTACATGTTGGTTATATCTATTTATGGGGTATATCATGTTTTTATACAGGCATGAAATGTGAAATAAGCCCTTCATGGAGAATGGTATATCCATCACTTCAAGCCTGTATCCTCTGAGTGGGGGGCTATAGGAGGAGGTAGAGATGGCTAATGGGTACAAAACATAGAAAGAATGAATGAGACTTGCTATTTGATAGCATAACAGGGTGACTATAGTCAATAATAACTTAATTGTATATTTTAAAATAAAAAAGAGTGTGATTGGATTATTGTAATTCTTAATATTAATTTGGCTGTTCATAATCTTCAGTCTCAAATATGCTAGTGAATGAAGTCTAGAATACCCTATGTCCTCTAAGATCTGTTCTTGAAAACCAGTCCAATTTTTATACTGACTAGTGTAGAATGACTAACTAGTATAGTATAGTATAGTTTAGTCTAGTCTAGTCTAGTCTAGTCTAGTATAGTATGGTTTTCAGTTATAAATAACAGAAACAAATTAAGCAGAAAAGGACTTCATTGAAAAGATCCTGTCAGGGGTTGGGGGCTACAGGAGGGATATCATTAGGAGAAACACCTAATGTAGATGATGAGGTGATGGATGCAGCAAACCACCGTGGCAGGTATATACCTACGGAATAAACCTGCATGTTCTGCACATGTACCCCAAAATTAAAGTAATAATAATAATAAATAAATAAATAAATAAGTAAGTAAGAAAAGTTATCAGCTGAGCCATGGGTAAAATCAGTAAGAAAACTAGAGAACCAAGCTTGGCAATACCTTAGACAGGCAAAGTACATCCAATATGGTATCACAGAGAAAAAGTACATCTCATGGAGCTGTTAGCCAGCTGAATCTTTGCTATTTCAGCAAGTACTGCTGCCACTGCAACCTCAGCCTTTCTTATAGTCACTGTTTATTTAATAAGCCCATTAAATTGTGAATACCTTATAGATATACTTCTTGTAATAAAATATACAGCTTAATCATGAATTACGATGCACTTTGTGCCAGATACTTGGTAGTTTTTTTGTTGCTACCTAATCTAAACACTATTAGCAAAATAGAATTATCCTCTTTTTAAGCATGCAGAAGTTTGACTCCAAATTTAAGTAATTTTCAGAAAAATCACATATCTGATATCTGTGTAGCTGTATTTGCACTCCACTTTTGTCAGACTTCTAAATTCAGGATATGTCATCCCTCCTTCTCCACCTCAGGCTATATTTCCTTATTTATTTTTATTTTGTTTGGGAAGCAAACTGACATGACTGGTCTTTTTTTTGCTGCAACCCAAGATGAATGCTTGTGTTTGCTTTGGTTTTAGGCCAGCCCGACTTGGATGTACTGCTCAATCTATTATGGATGGTATTATTTGCCTCCTGCATGCCAATGTTCAGAAACAAACTAGTTCAAAAACTAAGCAACAGATATCAAAAGGAATGTGCATTAGGAACAATATACAATGTCCTAGTGGTTTCTTTTAATCAACTCTTAGAATTCTAGGAAAGGTGTTTGGGTTTTACTCTTCACTTTGCTTTTTAATTAGGAAACACTGTGAAAAAAATCAATATAATTTTGGTCTGACAAAAATTATATTAAATAAGTAGGGTCAAATAAGTTAAATAAGTAGGGTCAAAGAGAAGGTTCAGTCTTGAATACTTGCAAAATTAAACCCTAGAACAACTTTTAAACAAATCAAAACAAGCCCAGAACTTTAAATAACCATGCAGTGTAGTGAAAATACAGGTGATGGTCAAATGTGCAATGGTCCACAGGCAAGGCAATGAACTCAGCTCAAAGGTTATATACTTCATGTACCCGGAGGTTTACAACTCTATTTTTGGAGGTGTAATTTAAGCGAAACAGAGAAACACGGGGGGGGGGAAAGAAATAGTGAAGAAGGGAAGAAAAGTTCAACAAAACTTGTTTTTGTTTTAAAGAAATAACGAATTTACTTTTTATTACCTGTCATTTAAATCATTAACATTTGATTATACTTAAATACATCTGCATTAGAAATTGATTTTCTAATAGGTTTTAGACAGTTTAAAATATTATTAAATAAATAACATAGTAACTAAAATAATGAATAATACGTATTACTAAAGACTAAGTTTGAGTTCTACCTCTACTGCTAACTAGCTGATCAGTCCTCAAAAGTTATTTTCTGCATTATGCCCTGACTTCTTAGAAAGATGAAGTGACATAATGAACATAAGGTAGTTACATCAATACATGACACATTGCTTGGGCTTCTCAATAATCGTTAGTTGTCATCATCATCATGACTGTATTTTAACATAAAGTATTAAAACAGATAAAATTAATCATTTAGGCCTCAAACAGCAACATTATCATTTAGTGACAAATTACTATAACTGTAGCTAGACCAAGAATGAGTTCTGTCTACATTGCCATTCACAGAACTTGAAGCACGAGACACAAATAAAAATGTTAGTTGTTATAAAGGGAACAAAAAGTATCATTATTAATGGAGAATAAGATTATATACCTAGAAATACCTAATCAAAAGGAAAGAGATATTTTAATAAATTAGCAATATCTACATTAAATATATAAAAGTCCACATTTCTATGTATTAGTTTTTAAAATTCAGTCATCAAAATTAAAAGAAATAATTTTATATTTAAATTGATTAGATTTATATTAATAGAATAATTTTGAGAAAACATATTAACAGCAGCTAGGGAGAGGGCAACTATTGGAGAAGTAGGTAGCCTAGGAAGAATTTTGCTCTATGTGTATTGCTTACTTTTTCACTAAAATGAGAATTTAATTATGAATTTATAATTGTTTTCAGAACTGTGAAAGCAGAATAGGAAGAAATTCTAATTAGTGAATAATAAAGAGAAATAATAGTTATTCATTTATAATAATTTAACATGAATCTCAACCAGGGCATATGCCTTTTCATTCTATAATTAATAAAGACAATAGCAGGAGAAAACAATCAACACAATACATAGAATACCAAAAATAATCTCCAAAGTAGTAAAACATAGTAAACAAAGCAATTTAAGAAGAATGTATACTTAAACTAGGTCAGGAAGAGTGGAAACCCTGAATAGACCAATAACAAGGGCTGAAGTTGAGGCAGCAATTAATAGCCTACCTACCAAAAAAAGCCCAGGACCAAATGGGTTCACAGCCAAATTCTACCAGACGTACAAAAAGGAGCTGGTACCATTCCTGTTGAAACTATTCCAAACAATACAAAAAGAGGGAATCCTCCCTAACTCTTTCTATGAGACCAACATCATCCTGATACCAAAACCTGGCAGAGACACGACTGAAAAAGAATACTACAGGCCAATATCCATGATGAAAATTGATGAAAAAATCTTCAATAAAATACTGGCAAATTGAATCCAACAGCACATCAAAAAGCTTATTCATCACGATCAAGTAGGCTTCATCCCGGTGATGCAAGGCTGGTTCAACATATGCATATCTATAAATGTAATCCACCACATAAACAAAATCAAAGAAAAAACCACATGATTATCTCCACAGATGCAGAGAGGGTCTTCAACAAAATTCAACAGCACTTTATGCTAAAAACTCTCAATAAACTAGGTATTGATGGAAGGTATCTCAAAATAATAAAAGCTATTTATGACAAACCCACAGCCTATATCATACTGAATGGGCAAAAACCAGACGCATTCCCTTTGAAAACTGGAACTAGACAAGGGTGCCTTCTCTCACCACTCCTACTCAACATAGTATTGGAAGTCCTAGCCAGAGCAATCAGGCAAGAAAAGGAAATAAAGGGTATTCAATTAGGAAAGGAAGGAGTCAAATTGTCTCTATTTGCAGATGACATGATTGTATATTTAGGAGACCCCATTGTCTCAGTCCAAAATCTCCTTAAGATGATAACCAACTTCAGCAAAGTCTCAGGATACAAAATCAAAGTGCAAAAATCACAAGCATAACTCTACACCAATAACAGAAAACAGAGACAAATCATGAATGAACACCCATTCACAATTGCTGCAAAGAGAATAAAATAGTAATACAACTAACAAAGGACGTGAAGGACATCTTCAAGGAGAACTACAAATCACTGCTCAAGGAAATAAGAGAGGACACAAACAGATGGAAGAACACTCCATACTCATGGTTAGGAAGAATCAATATTTTGAAACTGCCCAAAGTAATTTATAGATTCAATGCTATCCTGTCAAGCTACCTGTGACCCTCTTTATAAAACTGGAAAAAACCACCTTAAACTACAGATGGAACCAAAAGAGAGCCCACATAGCTAAGAAAATCCTAAGCAAAAAGAATAAAGCTGGATGTATCATGCTACCTGACTTCAAACTATACTACAAAGCTACAGTAATCAAAGCAGAATGGTACTGGTACCAAAAGAGCGATATAGACCAATGGAACAGAACAGAGGCTTTGGAAACAATGCCACACATCTACAACCATCTGATCTTTGACAAACAGGACAAAAACAAGCAATGGGAAAAAGATACCCTGTTTAATAAATGGTGTTGAGAAAACTGGCTAGTCATATGCAGGAAGCTGAAACTGGACCCCTTCCTTACACCTTATACAAAATTAACTCTAGATGGATTAAAGATTTAAACATAAGAACTAACACCATAAAAACCCTAGAAGAAAACCTAGGCAACACCATTCAGGACATAGGCACAGCCAGGGACTTCATGACTAAAACACCAAAAGCAATGACAACAAAAGCCAACATAGACAAATGGGATCTAATTAAACTTAAGAGCTTCTGAACAGCAAAAGAAACAATCATTAGAGAGAACCGGCAGCCAACAGAATGGAAAAAAATTTTTGCAATCTACCCATCTGACAAAGTGATAATATCCAGTATCTACAAAGAACTAAGCCGTTTTACAATAAAAAAAAAACAAACAAACCCATTCAAAAGTGGGAAAAGGATATGAACAGACACTTTTCAAAAGAAGACTTATATGTGGCCAACAAATATATTAAAAAAGGCTCATCATTGTTCATTAGAGAAAGGCAAATCAAATCCACATTGAGATACCATCTCATGCCAGTTAGAATGGCATTCATTAAAAAGTCTGGAGACAACAGATGCTGGAGAGTTGTGGAGAAACAGAAATAGTCTTACACTCTTGTGGGAGTGTAAATCAGTTCAACCATTATGAAAGACAGTGTGGTGATTCCTCAAGGATCTAGAAATAGAAATTCCATTTGATCCAGCAATCCCATTACTGGGTATATACTCAAAGGATTACAAATCATTCTATTTAAAGACACATGCACACGTATGCTCATTGTAGTGCTGTTTACAATAGAAAAGACCTGGAACCAATCTAAATGCCCATCTATGATGGAATGGACAAGGAAAATGTGGCACATATACCCCATGGAATACTACGCAGCCACAAAAAACGATGAGTTCGTGTCCTTTGTAGAGACATGGATTAATCTAGAAACCATCATTCTCAGCAAACAGAGACAAGAAAAGAAAACCAAACACCACATGTTTTCACTCATAGGTGGGTGATGAACAAGGAGAATACTTGGGCACAGGGAAGAGAACAGCACTCACCGGGCTAGGTAGAGGGGGTAGGCGAGACTGGGGAGGGATAACACTAGGAGAAATGCCTGATGTAGTGGACAGGGGGTGGGGGTGGATGGAGACAGCACACCACCATAGCATGTATACACCTCTGCAACAATCCTGCAGGTTGCAGGATGTGCGCATGTACCCCAGAGCCCAAAGTACAATTAAAAGAAAAAAATTCTTTGGAATAGTCAAGCTATTTAAAATAACATCTATTTAATGTTTTCAAAGAAATTAGAGAAGTAATAACAAAATAAATTTGTTAAAAGATGAGATAAAAACAACTTTCTGAGTTAAGGTAAACTTAAACAAACAAACAAACAAGCAAAAAACCTGACCATATTATCAAATGGCATGACTCTATAAAGAGTCTTGATGTAAAAGGAAGAAAAAAAGGCATTCATAATATTCATAGAAGAGACATATAATTATAGCAAAAATTTTAAGAAATAAAATAACGATGATTATACAATAATACATTGGTCCAATTTGAAGAATAAATTGGGCACACATAAGTTCCCTCAAGGAAAATAAATACAAAATAATCAGCAACTTCAAGAGTGCTTGTGAACCCTTCCCTGGTTCTATCTTCTTCTGTGCCTAGCAGAAGTGTATGATGGTTCCTGCTATCTTCTATCCCATTCTTTACAGAGTATTGTCAGACTTCTCACATTTCGTGAGGTTTTGGATATAAAATGATTTTGCAATTTGTTTATATTTGGCCTTTCTCTGATATCTAATGAGGGTGAGACACTTGTCACATATTTATTGGTAATTTCTATGATATAAAATAATTATATCTTTGGGCTATTTTTGCACTGGATTGATCATTTCTTGATAATATGATGGGAATTACTTTGTTAACAGTTTTACTGAGGTATAATTTATATATGATAAAATACATCCATTTCATACATACAACGAAATAGGATGATATAATTATGATCTATGTCAAGTTTATCAAATGCAATTGTCATCAATATTTATTTAGAAGTAAAAATATGCAAATGTTTTGAGTTTTAATGCTTTCTGTTATTAATTTTAAACATTTGTACTGAGGTCAGAGTATGTGTTATATACAGTAATGTTTATTTGAAATTTGTTGGATTTTTTTTCATTCATAATTCAAACACACCCCAAAAGATTTTAATTTTTAGGTTCAGTATTCTATTTATCTGTTAAGTTCAGGCTTACTAATCATGCTGTTCACATCTTTTATTTTTATTTAATTTTCAATATAACATTTCTAAAAAATAGATGGTATATATTTTCTAGTATAATGAATTTGTCATTCTGCTTGTAATTTTATTAACTTTTACTTTACATATATCAAAGTTGCAATTTTAGGTACACACAAGTTTAGCATTGTTATATTTTCATGGTTATCTCACCATTTTACCAATATTTAGTAGCTTTTCAATGATAATAAAACACATTTTTTTCTTAAGTTTTCTTTTATTAGATTTTACTTTGGGTTAACAATATGCAATATCTAGTTTTGCAAATATTTACTTTCAATTTTTCTGTCTTTGTTGTTGAAGTGCATATCTTGTAAATAGCTAAATTATGTTTTTTATCCTATTTGACAAATGTTTTTTAACTAGAAATTTAGTTCATTTACATAATTGTACTTATTGTACTATTTAGAATCATTTCTTCCAGCTTGTTATATGCTTTCATTTTGTCTTTTTACATTTATGTTTTCCCTATCTCATTCTATTTAAATTTTAATTACATTCTATCCACTTAGTGGTTACCCTACAGATTTTTAAATGTTTATTTAACTTCAAAAACCATACATGTCATCAGTATGTCCTCATTCTAGACATATTGAGCATACAAATGCTCAGTCATATTAACACATACTTGAATCTGTCCTATTGATGTTCACCAGTTTCTCATTCTTTTTAGTCATGAACCACACTATTATAATCATTTTTTATTTTTTCATATTTTTTATTTTTTTTATTATACCTTAAGTTTTGGAGTACATGTGCAGATCATGCAGGATTGTTACATAGGTATACACATGCCTTAGTGGTTTGCTGCATTCATCCCCTCATCACCTACATTAGATATTTCTCCTAATGTTATCCCTCTCCAATCCCCCCACTCTCCGCTATCCATCCCCTAGGCCCCTCCACCCCCCAACAGGCCCTAGTGTGTGCCCCCTGTCAATGTCCATGTGTTCTCATTAACACCCACTTATGAGTGAGAACATGTGGTGTTTGATTTTCTGTTCTTGTGTCAGTTTGCTGAGAATAATGGTTTCCAGCTTCATCCATATCCCTGCAAAGGACATGAACTCATCCTTTTTTATGGCTGCATAGTATTCCATGCTGTATATGCACCATATTTTCTTTATCCAGTCTATCATTGATGGGCATTTGGGTTGGTTCCAAGTCTTTGCTAATGCAAACAGTGCCACAATGAACATACGTGTGCGTGTGTCTTTATAATAGAATGATTTATAATCCTTTGACTATATACCCAGTAATGGAATTGCTGGGTCAAACAGAATTTATCTATTTCTAGGTCCTTGAGGAATCACCACACTCTCTTCAACAATGGTTGAACTAATTTAAGCTCCCACCAACAGTGTAAAAGTGTATCTATTTCTCCACATCCTCTCCAGCATCTTTTGTCTCCAGATTTTTTAATAATCACCATTCTAACTGGCATGAGATGGTATCTCATTCTGGTTTCGATTTGCATTTCTCTAAGAAAATTGAAACTAGACCCCTTCCTTACACCTTATACAAAAATTAACTCCAGATGGATTAAATATTTAAACATAAGACCTAATACCATAAAAGCCCTAGAAGAGAAGCTAGGCAATACCATTCAGGACACAGGCATAGACAAGGACTTCATGACTAAAACGCCAAAAGCAATAGCAACAAAAGCCAAAATAGACAAAAGGGGTCTAATTAAACTTAAGAGCTTCTGCACAGCAAAAGAAAAAATCATTAGAGTGAACCAGCAACCAAAATAATGGGAAAAAATTTTGACAATCTACCCATCTGACAAAAAGCTAATATCCAGAATCTACAAAGAGCTTAAACAAATTTACAAGAAAAAGACAAACAAATACATCAAAAAGTGGGTGAACAATATGAACAGGCACTTTTCAAAAGAAGACTTTTTTTTCGGCCAACAAAAATATGAAAAAAATGCTCTCATCCTCACTGGTCATTAGAGAAACACAATTCATTATTTTTATTTTAAAAAGACAATACTGATTTAAATGTGCCAAAATTTATTATTTTCTTTGTTCATCATTTTATTCTGTTTCTTACTACTAGTAAACAAATTAGATATATGTTAGAACTTATTACTCATTTTCCATGATTATTAAATTCTTTAAAATATATTTTATCGCTTGTAGAGTCTGTCTTTGGCATTCCAGGTAATTTCATATCAAATTCATTTTCTGGTTTACTGAAAATGAGTTATGCCTGGCCTATCTGATGCATAGCTCAATCATTAAGACGCTAATCATAGTTATTAAATTTAACCATCACAATAATAAAATATAAAACACAAAAATCAAAATCCACAAAACAAAAAGTAAACAATTTAGTAATATTGCATAAAGCATAGATCTTTGTAATTAAACCCCCATGTATTAGGTTCTTCCAACAGGCAGAACTAAGAGGAGAGAGAGAGAGAGAGAGAGAGAGACAGACAGACAGAAGATGATTTATTATGGAGATTGGTTCATACAATTATAGAGGCTGAGAGGTCCCATGACAGTCTATCTGTATGCTAGAGGCCCTGGGATTTGCTCTACCATGGTTTAGTTCAATGTCAAAATCCTCAGGACTGGGGAAGCTGATGGTTACTTCTCAGTCTGAGGCCAAAGCCCTGAGAATCCCAGATAGTGGGTGATGTTGGCATAAGTCCTGGAGTCCACAGGCAGACAAACCTGCAGTTCTGATGTGCAAAGAAAGAAGGATGACCCAGGTCCAGGAGGACAGGAAAGTGTGGCAGGAGGGTCTATGTGGGGGGGGAGTGTTGGGAGGGAAAATTGCCCTTTCCTTGCTGCTTTTGTTCTATTAGAAACCTCAACTGATTAGATAATGCTTGCCAACACTGAGGATGAATTTTCCTCACTCAGTCCTGTGACTCACACTCCAGTCTCCTCTGGAAACACCCTCATAGATGCACCAGAAACAATGCTTTACCAGTTCTCAAGGTAATTTTTAATCCAAACAAGTGGACACCTAAAATTTACGATTATGCCATGTTAGAAAAACAACATGCCAGCACCTCAGAATTCCTACCTGTCAATCATGAACCCCCTGATTCACACTTAGACAATTTACTAATTAATGATTTTTATTTGTTTTTATTGACATTTTAATAATCATATTTAAACATACATAATATTGTCTGATTTTAATCATATATTTGGAATATATTTTTTGTAATCTCTAGTTTCATTCAAATTATGTTTTAAAATTTTACTTATACTTTTTTAAAATAGGTAGCTGTAGTTTTTTTTCTTTAATAGGGATGACTCATTGTTTGAATATATCACAATTTATTTGGCTATTCTATTATAAAGCAAACAATATCTTTGCGGATTGAGGATGTTATAAATAATTTTCTTATAAAGATCTATGTGCATTTCTCCCACTGTTCCTGTATACATGGAGTTTGAATATATATAACTAGCATTAAAATTCCTGGGTCAAATATTTGCTTAACTTAAATATGTAACAATATTATTGTTTGAGACTGTAAAGGGTTTGCCATTTTACCATACTTGTGAATGAACGAGTTAGCCTGCCATAATTTCATGGATTTGGGCAGAAAACAGCAGACTTTTGGGTCAGAGAGAATGATTTCAATAGCAGTGGCCACAGTACCATCAATGTTTAGCACCAGTTTTCTACACCTAAATTCCTAAAAAATGGCATGAGGAAAGCCAGGTGACGCCTACACATGCAGTGAGATATAATACAAGAGACAAAAACTGAACTTAGGGAACCCAGGTATTTTATAATGGGTAGTAAAAATGCTCAAATTATGTTTCGGCAGGAATCACTAGCCTGTCATGACTTCTAACACTGTATATTAAGTGTGTCTTTTGTAATTTATTTTATTTTATTATTATTTCAATTATACTTTAGGTTCTGGGGTACACATGCAGATTGTGCAGGATTGTTATTTATGTAAGGGGAATTATACAGTCTGCTACTTTGAGCTTCTTTCACTTAATGTGATTTTTGTAAGGTTTACTTGTAATGTTGCCTACAGTCATACATGCATAGCTTTAAATTTTAAACCTAGTTTTTATTTTCCTCAAACTTGTACAGGTACCATGATTTAAAGAGTCAACTAGATTCACACATGCTGCTAAAACTCAGCAGGGCAATTACAATTTTCAACCTATTTTCAAAAGTGTTCACTTCCATATCTCTAAAAAATATTTTTATATTATTATTCCTAGTGTTTCAGTTTGAGATACTGTTTATTGACTGCTTGCTATGGAAGATAGGAATTTAACCTTCTTTCATACACTCCCAAAATCCTATTTTTTAATTTTTATTTTATTATTATTATACTTTAAGTTCTCGGGTACATGTGCAGAATGTGCAGGTTTGTTATACACGTGCCATAGTGGTTTGCTGAATCCATCACCTCATCATCTACATTAGGTATTTCTCCTAACTCCAGCTCTCCTCTACCCCCAAACCCCTGAATGCCCCAGCGTGTGATGTTCCCCATTCTGTGTTCATGTGTTCTCATTGTTCAACTCCCACTTATGAGTGAGAACATGTGGTGTTTGATTTTCAGTTCTTGTGTTAGTTTGCTGAGAACGGTGGTTTCCAGCTCCATCATGTCCCTGCAAAGAACATGAACTCATCCTATTTTTATGGCTACATAGTATTCCATGCTTTATATGTGCCACATTTTCTTTATACAGTCTATCATTGATGGGCATTTGGGTTGGTTCCAAGACTTTGCTATTGCAAACAATGCCAATAAACATACCTGTGCATGTGTCTTTATAATAGAATGATTTATAAGCCTTTGGCTATATACCCAGTAATGAGATTGCTGGGTCAAATGATATTTTTATTTCTAGATCCTTAAGGAATCACCTCACTGTCTTTCACAATGATTGCACTAATTTACACTCCCACCAAAAGTGTAAAAGCATTCCTATTTCTCTATATCCTCTCCAGCATCTATTGTCTCCTGATTAATGATCACCATTCTAATTGGAATGAGATGGTATATCATTGTGGTTTTGACTTACATTTCTCTAATGACCAATGAAGATAAGCTGTTTTTCATATGTTTGTTGGCTGCATAAATGTCTCCTCTTAAGAAGTATCCCAGGCTCCTACTTTATTTACATCTCCCACCATCCCAAAAGTTATATTCCAATGATTATATAGAAATTCAGTAGTTAAAGTTCCGTGGCTATTTATAGCTAAACCAATAATTGTCTTATATTTCTTTCATTTTATTTTCTATGTTCTATTCCTAAAATTAATCCTAATTTATTGTCTCACTACACTGGAGAAATTTAAATCATCCACCAATGTAATCATCTGAGAACTTTCTCCCAGATTATTGTGATTTGGTTTAGTCTTATCTAGTTATTCTATATACCTAGTGCATGGGCCTATTCCTTCAAAATTTTCCTAAATAGTCTCTTGCTTTTTTCTTAGATTAGATTCTCTGTTACTTGAATCACATATTAATTTATTTGTTATTTTAATCTCTTGTTATTACAATGCACATCCTCTAAGGAAGGCAAAATTATGCATCTTGCATGTCTGTAAATATGTTGATTCTACCTGAATGCTTAGGTAAAAACTCAATAAAATTTTAAGTTAAAAATAGTTTTCCTTCAGAATTTAGGGGGTTGGAGAGTTGGGGAGGGATAACACGGGGAGAAATGCCAGATATAGGCAATAGGGAGGAAGGCAGCAAACCACATTGCCACGTATGTACCTATGCAAAAATCTTGCATGTTCTTCACATGTACTCCAAATCCTAAAATGCAATTTTATATATATATATATATATATATATATATATATATGAAGTGAAGTTCTACTGTCTTCCAATTTTCAATATTGCTATTAAAAAAAAGCTAGTGCCATTTTGATTTTTTAATCTGAATAAAATCTTCCTCTCTTTTTCTTTCTCTCCCTGCATAATTGCAGAAACATCTCCCTGTTTGGTATTTTGAAATATGAAAATGTGCTTTGTCATAAGTTTATTTTGATACAAGGTGAGATGGTCTTGCTAATCCATTTCAGTATAAAACTTCATTTTGTTCATGGATTTTTTTCTGAATTAGCTTTGAATTAGCTCTTCCATCTTCTCTTTTTGACTTTCTAGTATTTTCATTTTCCAGAATTTAACCTCCTGAAATAGATTTATCTAGGGTTTTTTTTTTTTTTTTTTTGCTTTGTGTTTCACTACACCTTCAAGAAAATCTCCTTAACACAGTGGTTCCTGGAAGCTTGACAATGCTAGGAACCACAAAGCCCCAAAGTGGGCTTCACAGCCCTGGCTCAGTCAGCCCCTAGGTCTGGGCTTTTCTAAGTGCTGTAGCTCTTCTCTCTTTCTTGTTGTTCACATGCGGCAAGTGGGTGTATGTTTCAGCCCTGTTTGCATTTCAGCTCTTTCAGTCCCAACATTTTGCGGATCTTGAGGTCTTGTTCCACATCCAGAAAGTATGAGGTCTGTGAACAACTGGAGAGTGAGCGAAGTGGAGAAGAGCTTCATTGAGCAACAGAACAGCTCTCAGGAGACCCAAATGGATCAGGTCTTCCCAACAAGTGTCCAGCTCTCAGTGGAAAGGAGACCCATGGTGGGCAGCTCCTTTCCACAGGCAGGTTGTCATGAAGAGTAAAGGAGACCTGATCCCCCAAAAAAAGCACCGTAAGTTCTCATTCCAGATGGGGCACTCCACCTGGAACTGACAGCCCAGCTTCCAGGCTTTAGGTGAGTACTGACGTGAAGGTTGGTCTTTAACAGGGACCCACCCTTTTCTGCCCAGGAGTTTGTATGACTCCTGCTGCCATCAACATGTCATTCATGGCACCCAGGTTATTTGCACTAAGGGCATCTGCAGGCTCATGCTAAGCTACCCTTAGCACCCCACAGACCTCCCTCTTGAACTTACTTGTCAGCACCCAAAGTCTGGAGGGTGCTGAGGTTGGGGGTGGAAGGGTGCTGGCATGTCAGTGCCACCCTGAGTGTTTCCACACCTGGCCAGATTGTGACAGTCCCTGGGCTTGGCAAAAACTTTGCTCCAAAATTGGAGCAGCCACCAGAAGCAAGGAGATGCCAGGGAGAGAGAGTGGGAACTTCTGAGCCTGTGCAGGCAGAGGGGCTTCCCAGGCCCCAGAGAGCACAGGGATGCCCGAATCTGGAGCTGTGGGTGGGTGGTTGCAGCTATGCCTTGTAGCACACAAGGCTCCCACCCCACCATTTCAGTGGGGGCATGGCTCCCACCTGTTTCCAGCTCCTGTTGGCCCATGGAGCCCACAACTCCAGCTATGCCTCTCCAGCTGCAGCCAGCATCTTTGTGGTGGCTGCTCCAATCACAAGTATTATCAGAGATAAAGAGAGAATTTTCCCAATACCATTTATTAAACAGAGAATCCTTTCCTCATTGCTTGTTTTAGTCAGATTTGTCAAAGATAAGATGGTTGTAGATATGTGTGGTATTATTTTTCAGGCCTCTGTTCTGTTCCATTGGTCTATATCTCTGTTTTGGTAACAGTGCCATGCTGTTTTGATTACTGTAGCCTTATAGTATAGTTTGAAGTCAGATAATGTGATACCTCCAGCTTTATTCCTTTTGCTTAGGACTGTCTTGGTTGTACAGGCTATTTTTTGGTTCCACATAAAGTTTAAGGTGGTTTTTTCCAGTTCTGTGAAGAAGGTCATTGGTAGCTTGATGGGGATAGCATTGAATCTATAAATTATCTTGGGCAGTATGGCCATTTTCATGATACTGATTCTTCCTAACCATGAGCATGGAATGTTTTCCCATCTGTTTGTGTCCTCTTATTTCCTTGAGCAGTGGTTTGTAGTTCTCCTTGAAGAGGTCTTTCATATTCTTTGTTAGTTTTATTCCTAGGCATTTTATTCTCTTTGTAGCAATTGTGAATGGGAGTCTGCCCATGATTTGTCTCTCTGTCTGTTATTGGTGTATACATATGCTTGTGATTTTTGCAACTTGATTTTGTATCCTGAGACTTTGCTGAAGTTGCTTGTCAGTTTCAGGAGATTTTGGGCTTAGACGATAGGATCTTCTAAATATACAATCATATCATCAGCATATAGAGACAATTTGAATTCCTACTTTCCTAATTGAATATTTTTATTTCCTTTTCTTGTGTGAATGCTCCAGCTAGAACTTCCAATACTATGTTGAATAGGAATGGTGAGATAGGGCACCCTTGTCTAGTTCCAGTTTTCAAAGGGAATGCTTCTTGTTTCTGCCCATTCAGTATGATATTGGCTGTGGATTGGTCATAGACAGCTTTTATTATTTGGAGATACCTTCCATCAATACATAGTTTATTCAGAATTTTTAGCATAAATGACTGTTGAATTTTGTCAATGGCCTTTTCTGCATCAACTGAGATAATCATGTCATTTTTGTCTTTAGTTCTATTTATGTGATGAATTATGTTTATAGATTTTTATATGTTGAACCAGCCTTGCATCCCCAGGATAAAGCCTACTTGATCGTGATGGATAATCTTTTTGATGTGCTGTTGCATTCAGTTTGCCAGTATTTTATTCAAGATTTTTGCATTGATTTTCATCATGGATATTGGCCTGAAATTTTCTTTTTTAGTTGTGTCTCTGCCAGGTTTTGGCATCAGTATGATGTTGGTGTCATAAAATGAGTTAAAGGATTCCTTCTTTTTGTATTGTTTGGAATAGTTTCAGAAGGAATGGTACCAGCTCCTCTTTGTTATCTGGTAGAATTTGACTGTGAACCCATCTGTACTTGGCCTTTTTTGTTGGTAGGCTATTAATTGCTGCCTCAACTTCAGACCTTGTTATTAGTCTATTCAGGGTTTCAACTTGTTACTGGTTTAGTCTTGGGAGGCTGTAAGTGTCCAGGATTTTATCCATTTATTCTAGATTTACTGGTTTATGTGCATAGAGTTGTTTGTAGCAATCTCTGATGGTAGTTTGTATTTCTGTGGAATCTGGACCCATTCCTTACACCTTATACAAAAATTAACTCCAGATGGATCAAAGATTTAAACATAAGGCCTAATACCATAAAAATCCTTGAAGAAAACATAGGCAACCCCATGCAGGACACAGGCATAGGCAAGGACTTCATGACTAAAACACCAAAAGCAATGACAACAAAAGCCAAAGTAGGGTGCTTGAGGAATTGCCACACTGTCTCTACAATGGTTGAACTGATTTACACTCCCACCGACAGTGTAAAAGTGTTCCTATTTTCCTATATATTTCCACGTACTCTCCAGCATCTGTTACTTCCTGACTTTTTAATGATCACCATTCTAACTGGCGTGAGATGGTATCTCACTATGGTTTAGATTTCCATTTCTCTAATGACCAGTGATTACAAGGAAAAAAAAAAAAAAAAGCATGAGCTAACACTGGATATCCACAGTTTAATCCCTTCAGACTGCTGTAAGAAAACACCATAGACTGGTTAGCTTATAAAGAATAGACATTCTGAAGTCCACAATTAAGGTACCAAGAGATTTGGTATCTTGAGATGTCTGGTTCATAGTATCCTTATTGGTGGAAGGGCTGAAGGAGTTCTCTCAAGCTTCTTTTACAAGGGCATTAATCCTTTTCATGAGGGCTGTCTTTATAGTCTACTTACCTACCAAGGGCCCCTCCTCTTAATACTTTCAACATATTAATTTGGAGGGTTATGATTTCAATATGTGGATATAGGGAAGACACATCCAGACCATAGAACACACAAAATGTCTACAGTCAAAAACAAAATGGCAATGCAAAGTGTATTAGTTAATACACTTGTAGAAAAAGAACCAATAGTGTGTGTGTGTGTGTGTTTGTGTGTGTGTGTGTGTGTGTGTGTGGTGTATGGAGAGAGAGACAGAGAGATTTTAAGAGATTGGTTTATGTTACTGTGTGGCCTGGCAATCTAAAATTTAGAGAGTGGGCAATTCCTGTCCAGGGGACCTCAATCTTTTTGGTTAAGGTTTTTAACTTAATGAATACTGCCCACCTACACTGTGGAGGGTAATCTACTTTATTCAAAATCTACTTATTGAAACATTAATCACATCTAAAGTATACCTTAACAGAAACATTTAGACTAGTTTTTGACTGAACAACTGGGTGTTATTACCTAGGAATGTTGACACATACAATTAAGCATCACATCAAGTTAAATGATATGTTTCTGGTAGGATTGTAAATGAATTCACCCTCTGGAACTTTGGCAGTATTTACTAAAACATAAGTCAGCAGTTACACTCCTAGATATATATTCAACAGAAATATGTACATTAGTGAAACAAAAGATATATGCAAGAGTGATTATAAAAATATTAGTTGTTAGGGCTTGAAACTGGAATAATCCAAATGTCTATCAGGATTAAATTAATAAATAAATTATGCAAAGAAGTAATGAAATACTGCACAGTAATGAGAAAGATCAAATGACTCAATTAGGAATAATTTTCATAAGCATGGAACTCAATGAAAAAAAGACATATTCAAAACAGTACATGGTGGAAGAATCTTCAATGTACAGTATCTATTTAGACAAAGCTAGTTAATTGTGTAGGAATTGACAACAGTAGCTATCTTCAGGGTTGATAATAACCAGAAACTTGCATGGAAGATACTTTTGTGATTATGATAAAATATCATATCTTTAATTTGGTAGTGGTTACAATATTGTGTTCTCTTTGAATAATTCATTAAATTGTAAACTTATAAGATCTATGGATTTTATTGCATATATACTAAAATTCCATAGAGTTTAAACAATAAGTAAAGTTATATCCTTACTTAATGATATTTTAATTTAATTTTTAAATGACAATAGACTGCAGGTTATAATTTATATAATCCAGAACAAACATGGTACACTTTCCTGAAATGTAATCAATGTTAATTTATTTAATATTACTTTTACATTGAGGATAATTCTGTGTTACCAGACTGTGATAAAAATATGGCCTTACTCTTGAAGATAAAGCATAAGACTTCAAAGACATTTTAATCAAGTCATCGGCTGCTTCAGGCTTTGCCCTCAGATGCCCAGATGGTAACATGCAACTCCCTTCTGTCAAGTTTCTTTATTAGGGAGATTTGAGACTCACAGTTCAATATTAAAATGAAGTACAGTAGATAAACTATTTCAATGTTAAATTTTTAAAAAGAAACATTAGTACAAAGAAAAGTTTTACAAAGATATTCATATATTTCATTAAAAAGAAAATATCCTGTGTTTAACAGCAAAGCAGAAAACATGGAGTAAAAGATCTATTAAGAATGAGAACAGATGGACACATAGAGGGAAACACCACACACTGGGGCTTATCAGAAGGTAGAGAATCCACTCTTCAGCACTTCATTGGTGCTGATTGCCTCCATGTTTTTGTCTTTTTTACAAGCTTATGGTTTTAATTATTATTGATATACTAGAGATCACCAATTATATATTTTTAGTCCAGACTATCTTCCACTAAATTTCAAACTCATACACTTAACTGACTTTATTCTATTTTCATCTGCTGTCTAATAGGCATTGGAATGCCTATTAAATCCACATTTCTGTTGTTATACTTGTTCTTATCATCTTTTTCATCATTAAATAAATGGTAATTTCATCCTTCTACTTTTTTAATGCACCCAAGTCCATTCATTAAATAAATGGTAACTTTATCCTTTCACTTTTTTGAACCGAAGAATTTTGGAGTTATCTTTAATTCCTTTCTCTCTCATTGTTCACATCTTTATCCATTTGTTTAAGAATCTCATTGAATCTGCCTTTAATCATATTAAAATCTGAACACTTTTATCACTTTGTTTTATCTTTTTGGGTAATGACACCCGATGCCTCAAATATATGTTCAAATGTCATCTTCTCCATGAGTCTTCACTGACCATTATTATGTAAAACTTTAACAGTCATTACATCTGAATATTTCCCTTCCATGCTATATTTTTGTTTTTATTTAAAAATAGTGTTTTAGTTTGTTTTCATGCTGCTGATAAGTACATACCCAACAACCATGCCTTCCTAACTGTCCCTCAAAGTCTTAACTCATTTCAGCATTAACTCAAAAGTACAGAGTCCAAAGTCTCATCTGAGACAAGGCAAGTCTATTCCACCTATAAGCCTATAAAATCAAAAGAAAACTAGTTCATTCCTAGATACAATGGTGGTACAGGCATTGGATAAATACATCCATTCAAATGGGATAAATTGGCCAAAACAAAGGAGTTAAAGGCCTCACCCAAGTCTGATATCCAGCAAGGCAGTCAAATCTTAAAACTCCAAAATGATCTCCTTTGACTCCATGTCTCACATCCAGGTCACACTGATGCAAGAGGTGGGTTCCTCTGTTCTTGAGCTGTGCCACTTCTGTACAACCTCCCTCCCAACTTTTTTCACTGGCTGGCATTGAGTGTGGCTTTTCTAGGTGCATGGTACAAACCGTCACTTAATCTCTTATTACAGGGTCTGGAGGATGGTGGGCCTCTTCTCTAGCTCCACTAGGCAGTGCCCCAGTGAGGACTCTATGTAGGGGCTCTAACCCCACATTTCCCTTCTGCACTTCCTTAGCAGATGTTCTTCCTGAGAACCCTGCATCTGCAGCAAACTTTTGCCTGGATATCCAGGCATTTCCATACATCCTCTGAAATTTAGGGAGAGGTTCCCAAAGTTTAATTCTTGACTTCTGTGGACCTGCAGTCTCAACACCACATGGAAACTGCAAAGGCTTTTGGCTTGCATCCTCTGAGGCCATGACCCAAGCTGCACCTTGGCTCCTTTTAGCCATCACTGGAGTGGCTGGGACACAGGACACCAACCTAGGCTGCTCACAGCAGGAAGGCCCTGGGCATAGCCCATAAAACATTTTTTTCTCCTAGGCCTCTAGGCCTGTGATTAGAGGGGCTGCCACAAAGGTCTCTGACATGCTCTACAGACATTTTTTAATCGTTTGGTGATTAACATGT
Source organism: Alouatta palliata (assembly GCA_004027835.1). Taxonomy (NCBI): domain Eukaryota; kingdom Metazoa; phylum Chordata; class Mammalia; order Primates; family Atelidae; genus Alouatta; species Alouatta palliata. The sequence goes on along the minus strand of PVKV010004313.1, from coordinate 109,338 downwards.
GGCTCCCTGTTAGGTATCTAATTTCTGCAGCCAACTTGAATTTCTCCTTAGCAAATGGGTTTTTCTTTTCTGTCCTATCATTAGGCTATAAATTTTCCAAATGGTTGTCCTCTGCTTTCCTTTATAAAACTGAATGTCTTTAACAGCACCCACGTCACCTCTTGAATGCTTTGCTGTTTAGAAATTTCTTCTGCCAGATACCCTAAATCATCTCCCACAAGTTCAAATTTACACATATTTCTAGGGCAGTGGCAAAATGCTGCCAGTTTCTTTTCTAAAACATAGCAAGAATCACCTTTACTCCAGTTCAAAACAAGTTCCTTATCCCATCAGAAACTACTGCAGTCTGGATTTTGTTGTCCATATAATTATCAGCATTTTGGTTAAAGCCATTCAACAAGTCTCTACGAAGTTCCAAAGTTTCCCACATTTTCCTGTCTTCTTCTGAGCCCTCCAAACTCTTCCAACCTCTGCTTGCTCCTCAATTCCATAGTCACTTCCACATTTTTAGGTATTTTTTTTCAGCAGTGCCCCACTCTACTGGTACCAATTTACTGTATTGGTACATTTTCATGCTGCTGATAAAGACATACCCAAGACTGGGTGATTTATAAAGATAAAAAGATTTAATTTCTCACAGTTCCACATAGCTGAGGAGGCCTCACAATCATGGCAGAAGGCAAAAGGCACATCTTACATGGTGGCAGGCAAGGGAAAATGAAAACCACATGAGAGGAGTTTCCCCTTATAAAACCATCAGCTCTCATGAGACTTATTCACCGACACAAGAACAGCATGGGAAAAACTGTCTCCATGATTCAGTTACCTCCCATCAGGTCCTTCCCACAACACTTGGCAATTATGGGAGCTACCATTCAAGATGAGATTTGGGAGGGGACACAGCCAAACGATATCAATTACCATACTTTATATTTTGTTTATTTTTTTAAATTGCTTCTCTCTTTACTACAATACAAGTTCTATGAGGGCAGGGGTTTATGTTGCTTTTGTTTGTAGCTGGATATAGATGACATGACACCACCAGTCATATACCAGGACTAAACGTTTTAGTTGAAAGAACAAAGAAATAAATGTATAGAATGTTGTGAATAAATGTATAAAAGAATAAAATGTATAGACTGTTGTGAATTTTATACACAATTCTTACAAATAATCATAACAGTACAAAATAAGATAATCATAGCTTAAATTGAGTCTTATAAATAAATGCTGTAGAAGAAACAGAGCAATATGTATCAAAAGATTTGAATATGCAATTTTCTTCCTTCATAGTTCTACCTCTAGGAATTTACCCTATATAAAAACACTTCATTGCAATGATACATATATATGTACACAAATAAATTCATTTAAATATTTGGTTGATATTATGTTAATCATGCAACACATATTTATTGAAAATGGGTTGATTTTCTCTGTCTCTCAAAAATACAGTCTATTAAAAGTATACATAAACTTAATTTTTACTTTATTTTTGAAAGCAAGTTTAGATTCACAGTAAAATTGAGTGGTAAGTACAGAGAGTTCCCATATACTCACCATCCCACACATGTATAGCCTCACTCTACTGTCACTATCCAGAGTGGTATGTGTGTTACAATATCAGTACACCAAGCCTATATTAGCACATCGCTGTTACCTGAAAATAAACTGTTATAGCTGTAAGATATTTTTTGTAAGGCTTATGGCACCTCAGAGTAAAAACCTATAATAGATATACAAAAAACAATCGAGTCAAAACATACAACTGCAGAAAAATCGCTTAACCACAAAGAAAGACAGTGAGAGAGGAAAATAGGAGGAAAGCATCTACAAAACAACTGGAAAGCAATTAACATAATGGCAACAATTAAGTAATTACCTAGCAATAATTACCTTGAATGTAGATGAATTAAGTTTTTCAATTAAAAGGCAAAGATTGGCTAAATAGATTAAAACAAACAAACAAACAAACAAACAAAAAACAAGACCAAACTATATGCTGGCTACAAAAGATTCACTTCAACTGCAAAGACACATGTAGACTGAATGTGAAGGGATGGAAAAAATATTGCATGCAAAAACAAAACAAAACAAAACCAGATATTGGCAGGAGGAGTTATGTTTATATCATACAAAATAGTCTTTAAGTCAAAAACTGCAAAGTGAGACAAGGAAGGGCATTACATAATGATGAAGGGGTCAATACAGAAGAAGATATAACAATCATATCCACTCAACATCAGACCACCTAAATATATAAAGTAAATATTCATAAATCTAAAAGGAGAGATTGACTGCAATACAATAATAGTAGAGTACTTCAACACTCCAGTTTCAGCAATAAACACATTATGCAGACAGAAAACTGACAAGAAAATACCAAACATAAGCTACACTCTAGAACAAATAGATCTAGCAGGCATATACAGAACATTCCATCCAGCCACTGGTACATACACATTCCTCTCTATTGCACATGCAACATTCTCCAGGATAGATCACATGTTATGATGATTAATATCCATAATTTGATTGGATTGAAGGCTGCAAAGTATTGATCCTGGCTGTGTCTGTGAGAGTGTTGCCAAAGGAGATTAACTTTTGAGTAAGTGGGCTGGGAAACACACACCCACTCTTAATCTGGGTGGGCACAATCTAATCAGTTGCCAATGTGGCCAGAGTAAAAAGCAGGCAGAAGAACATGAAAAGATCAGACTGACTTCTGTTCCCAACCTACATCTTTCTCCCATTCTGGATGCTACCTGCTTCAAATATCAAACTCCAAATTCTTCAGTTTTGGGACTCGGACTGGCTTCTTTGTTTCTCAACTTGCAGATGGCCTATTTTGGCACCTTCTAGAGAACCTCCTTCTAGAGAACCCTGACTAACACAGGTTTCCTCTAGAACCACTTCTAGGGGAACAGAATATAAAAGATAAAGTTTTTTCATTGTTTTTGGGGTTTCTGTAGTTGGCTGGTTAATACGATTAGATCCAAAAATGCTAAGGATGCTACTTCTAATAGTATAAAGAACACTGATAGTCCTTGGAATAAACTCTTTAAAGAGTTATGCAGAATAAATGCATTTGACACTCCTGATTCACCACTCATGAGAGGTAAGGAGTTTACCACTCATGACTAAGGCATTTAGTGATGCTCTATGTAGTATCTTTGACTATATGTGGAGAACCAAAGAACATAATAAAGTTGGATGTTTGCTCTTAAGTTCACTGGAAAAAATGATGAACTCAGAGATTTTAATTCCCAGCTTCAGAAGCAGATACTGAGCCTCAAATCTGCTAGAAATGCCCTGAGTAAGAGTCTTATCTCCTGTAGAGAAAGAGCTGAAATTGTGAGAAAACAGACATAAGCACTTATCACATGAGTGGCTGGCCTGCAATGAAAGGTGCATGCACAGCCTAGTCAGGTGTCTACTGTTAAAGTGAGGGCATTTATTGAAAAAGAATGGGACCCTGCAACTTGGAATTGGAATGTGTAGGAGGACTCTGATGAAGCTGGGGACACTGAGTTTGTCAATACTGATGAAATTTTTTTGCCAGAGGAAACAGCTTTCCCATCCCCAGAAGTGGCAACATCCCCTTCTGACCCATGCTACGATTAGCCTTTCCACCTTTGTCTGTAGAAATAAACCCTGTGATGTCTAAGACAGCAGTAATGGCCTCCACTGAGGCAATTGCAAGGCAGGATAATGCTGAGGCTCCTCAGAACCCACCCCCAACACTTCTGTTTGCTTCTAGATCTATAACTAAAGTCCCAACGGGCCTCTAGAGGTGAAGTTCAGAGTGTGACCCATGAGGAGGAGTGTTAAATTGTAAAGAACTGCTTGAGTTTTCTTACTTACACAAACAAATCTGGAGAACAGGCATGGGAATGGATATTAAGAGTGTGGGATGATGGTGGAAAGAACAAAGAGTTGGATCAGACTAAATTTATTGATTTGGATCCACTCAGTAGGGAAGCTGCATTTAATGTTGCAGCTTGCAGAGTTGAAAAAGTTTCTAATAGTTTGTTTGCTTGGTTAGCTAAAATATGGATTAAAAGATAGACCACTTTGAGTCAGATGGAAATGCCTGATCTCCCTTGGTTTAACACAGAGGAAGGAATCCAAAAGCTTAGGGAAATTGGGATGCTGTAGTGAATTAGTCATTTAGATCTACTCATCCCAGCTGGGAAGGTCCAGAAGTTATACCCTTGACCAATCCTTTGTTAAATAGATTGGTGAAGGTAGAACATGTATCTTTGAAGAGCTCTGTAAGTGTTCCTCTCTGTATTTCAGATATAACAGTGGAAACTGTAGTCACTCAACTACAAAATTTAAATGCAATGACAATAATTGAATCTCAAGGTGGCAGAGGCCAAGTGGTGTCACTCAACTGTCAAAGACAAGGTGAGAATAGCTACTACAATGGATATCAGAGGCAAGGAAGCAATCAAAATAATCTGACTCGTGTAGAGCTCTGACATTGGCTAATTAATCACAGTATTCCTGGAAGTGAAATTGATAGGAAATCTATTGCATCCCCACTTCATTTACATAAGCAGAAAACTTTCAGGTTGAATAGACAAAAGACCAATTCAAATTATAAGAAGAGAGAATCACAGCTTCACAATCAATTTCCAGACTTGAGCCAGTTTACAGACCCAGAACCCCTTGAATGAAGGAGAGGCCAAGTCCCCTTGAGGAAGGACCTCACTATACTACCAACAATTTATGCTGTTAATCTTTCTTCCATCCTTCCCCAAGGAGACCTCAAGACTTTTACTAGGGTAATGGTGCATTGAGGAAAGGGAAATAATGATACATTTCAGAGACTATGGGATACTGGCTCTGATCTGTCATTGATTTCAGGGGACCCAAAAAATAATTGTTGTCCTCCAGATAAAGTAGGGGATTATAGAGGTCAGGTAATTAATGAAATTTTAGGTTCTATTTACAGTGGGTCTCTAGACTCATTCTGTGGTCATTTCCCCAGTACCAGAATACATAATTGGCATAGAAATACTTAGCAGCTGGCAGAACCTCCAAGTTGGCTTCCTAACTGATAGACACAGTAAATAAAAAACAATATCACATCCCTGGAGGGATTGTAGAGATTAGTGCCACCATCAGATACTTGAAAAATGCAGGGGTGGTGATTCCCACCACTTTCCATTAAACTCTCCTATCTGTCCTGTGCAGAAGACAGATGGATCTTGGAGTATGACAGTGGATTATCATAAGCTTACCAAAGTGATGACTCCAATTGCAGCTTCTATACCAGATGTGGTTTCATTGCTTGAGCAAATTAGCACATCTCCTGGTGCCTGGTAACCATCCATTGACTTTGCAAATGGCTTTTTCTACATTTTTGTACATAAGGCCCACCACAAGCAATTTGCCTTCAGCTTGCAAGATCAAAAATATACCGTTATTGTCCTATCTCCTATCTCAGAGATATATTAATTCTCCACTTTGCTTTATAATCTTGTTTGTAGAGACTAATCTCTTTTTGCTTCCACAAGGTATCAGGCTGGTTCACTATATTGATGACATTATGCTGACTGGATCCAGTGAGCAAGAAATTGCAAACACACTGGACTTATTAAGGGGAGATTTGCATGCTAGAGGATGGGAAATAAATCCAACTAAGATTCGGGGACCTTCTACCTCAGTAAAATCTCTAGGTATCTAGTGGTGTGGGACCTATTGAGATATTTCTTCTAAGGTGAAGGATTAGTTACTGTATTTGGCCCCTCCTACAACCAAGAAAAAGACACAACACCTAGTGGGACTATTTGAATTTTGGAGGCAACACAGTCCTCATTTGGGTGTGTTATTCTGGCTCATTTATTAAGTGACCTTTTCGAGGCTGCCAGTTTTGATGGGATCCAGAACAAGTGAAGGCTCTGCAACACGTTGAGACTGCTGTGAAAGCTGCTCTGCCACTTGGGCCATATGACCCTGCAAATCCAAAGGTGCTTGCGGTGGCAGTGGCAGATAGATATCCTATTTTTAGCAGGCCCCAGAGGTGAATCACAGCAGAGGCCTCTAGGATTTTGGAGCAAGGCTCTGCCATTTTCTGCAGATAACTATTGTCGTTTTGAGAGACAGCTCTCAGCTTGTTACTGGGCTTTGGTGGAAACTGAACATTTGACTATAAGTCATCCAGTCACCATGTGACCTCAACTGTCTATCATGGACTTAGTGCTTTTTGAGCAATCTAGCCATAAAGTGAGTTGTGCATACCAACATTCTATCATCAAATGGAGGTGGTATATATGTGACCAAGATCAAGCAGGTCCTGAAGGCACAATTAAATTATATGACGAAGTGGCTCAAATGCCTGTGATCTCCACTCCTGCCACCCTGACTTCTCTCCTCCAACCTGCAGCAATGGATTCATGGGATGTTCTCTATGATCCACTAACAGAGGAAGAGAAGATTAGGGCCTGGTTCATAGATGGTTCTGCACGATATGCAGGCACTGGTAATGGACAGCTGCAGCACTACAGTTCCTTTCTAGGACATCTCTGAAGGACAGCAGTGAAGGGAAATCTTCCCAGTGGGCAGAACTTCAAGCCATGCATCTAGTTGTGCACTTTGCATAGAAGGAGAAACGGTCAGCTGTGAGATTATATACTGAATTATGGGTGATAGCCAATTGTTTGGCTGTTTAGTCAGAGACTTGGAAGAAGAAGCATGATTGGAAAACTGGTAAAAAAAATTTAGGAAAGAGGTTTGTAAATGGACCTCTCTGAGTGGTCGAAAACTGAAGATATTTGTATCCCACGTGAGTGCTTACCAAAATGGGACCTCAGAAGAGACGGATTTTAATGATCAAGTGGATAGGATGACTCATTTTGTAGATACCACTCAGCCTCTTTCCCCAGCGACCTCTGTCATTGCCCAAAGGGCCCATGAACAAAGTGGCCATAGTGGCAGGAATGAAGGTTACTCATTGACTCAGCGATGTGAACTTCCACTCAGCAAGACTGACTATGCTACAGCCACTGCTGAGTGCCCAATTTGCCAGCAGCAGAGACCAACACTGAGTCCTAGATGTGAAACCATTCCTTGGGGTGATCAGCCAGCTACTTGGTGGTAAGTTGATTATATTGGATCTGTTCCATCATGGCAAGGGCAGAAGTTCATCCTCACTGGAACAGACACTTACTCTGGATATGGGTTTGTCATTCTACATGCAATGCTTCTGCCAGTACTATAATCCTCAGAATCATGGAATGCCTTATTCACCATCATGGTATTCCACACAGCATTGCCTCTGACAAAGGCACTCACTTAATGGCTAAAGAAGTTTACCAGTGGGCTTATGCTCATGGAATTCCCTGGTCTTACCATGCTCCCCATCATCCTGAAGCATCTGGATTGATAGAATGGTGGAATGGCCTTTTGAGGTCATGATTACAATGTCAACTAGGTGGCAATGCTTTGCAAGGCTGGGGAAAAGTTCTCCAGAAGGCTGTGTATTCTCTGAATCAGTGTCCAATATATGATACTGTTTCTCCCATAGCCAGGATTCACACATCCAGGAATCAAGGGGTGGAAGTGGAAGTGGAAGTGGCAACACACACCATCACCTGTAGTGATCCACTAGCAAAATTTTTGCTTCCTGTTCCCATGACATTAATTTCTGCTGGCCTAGAGGTCTTAGTTCCAGAGGGAGGAATGCTGCCACCAGGAAACACAACAACGATTCCATTTAACAGGAAGTTAAGATTGCCACCTGGACACATTGGGTTCCTCCTACCTTTAAGTTAACAGGTTAAGAAGAGAGTTACAGTGTTGGAGGGGGTGATTGAACTGGACTATCAAGATGAAATCAGTCTACTACTTCACAGCTGAAGTAAGGAAGATTATGCATGGAATACAGGGGATCCCTTGGGAAGTCTCTTAGTATTGCCATGTCCTGTGATTAAGGTCAAGGGAGAATTACAATAGTCTAATCCAGGCAAGACTAGAAATAACCCAGATCTTCTAGGAATAAAGGTTTGGGTCACTCCACCAGGTGGGGAAAAAAAACAAACAAATGACTTGCTGAGATGCTTGCTGAAGGCAAAGGGAATCAGAATGGGTAGTAGAAGAAGGTGGTCATCCATACCGGTTATGACCACATGACCAGCTGCACAAACGAGGACTGTAATTGTCATGAGTATTTCCTCCTTCTTTTGTTATAAACATGTTTGTGGATGTATATACTTGTACTGAGAAAATCTCTTCATTTTATTTCCTTTATCTTTTATCATGCAACATAAGACTTATTGACTTCATATTATTTAGCATCTAAGCATTGTTAACTATGTAATTGCATTTGGATTGGGGATTGGTGTGTTCCAGTTGTACAAAGGATAGTTGTATTATGTTAGTTATAATTATGACATTATTATATTTATTTGAAGATTATGTATTATCTCAGGAGATGTGTATGGGTTCAAGTTGACAAGGGGCAGACTTGTGATGATTAATACTGAGTGTCAACTTGATTGGATTGAAGGATGCAAAGTAATAATCCTGGGTGTATCTGTGAGGATGTTGTAAAAGAAGATTAATATTTTAGTCAGTGGACTCAGAAAGGTTGACCCACCCTTAATTTGTGTGGGTATAATCTAATTAGCTGCCAGCACGGCCAGAATAAAAAGCAGGCAGACAAATGTAAAAAGAATAGACTGGCTTATCCTCTCGGCCTACATATTTCTCCTGTACTGGATGCTTCCTGCCCTCGAACATTAGACTCAAGTTCCTCAGTTTTGGGACTTGGACTGGCTTCTTTGCTCCTCAGCTTGCAGACAGCCTATTGTGGGACCTTGTAATCGTGTGAGTTAATAGTCCTTAATAGCCCCCCACTTTACATATATATGTATATAACTGTCCTATTAGATTTGTCCCTCTAGAGAACTCTTGACTAATACACAAGTTAAGGCACAAAACAAATCTTAACAGATTTAAGATTTTTAAAATTATATCTAATCTATTTTCTGACCACAAAGAATAATATATTAGATATAATTTATAACAATAATCAGTAACAGGAAAACTTAGAAAATCCAAAAATACATGAAAATTAAATCACATGGTTTTGAATGATCAATGGGTCGATAAAGAAATTAAAAAGGTAATTTAGAAATATCTTGAGATAAATGAAAATTAAACATAGTAAAATCCTATGGGATACAACAGAAACAATACTAACGAGGAAGTTTATGCAAATAAATCCTTATATTATGAAAGAAAGAAAGGCTTCAAATAAACAACCTAACACTACAAGGAACTGGAAAAACCATAACAAACTAAGCCAAAAATTATTACAAGAATGGAAATAATAAACATCAGAGTAGAAATAAATGAAACAGAGGCTAGAAAATAGAAAATATCAACAAAATAAATAATTGGTAATTTGTAAGAGTAAAGAAAATTAACAAATCTTTAAATAAGATAAAAAGAAAACTCATGTAAATAAAATCAGAGCTGAAAAAATAGACATTAGAACTGTGACCATAGAAATTTTTAAAAGATTATAAAAGACTATTAGAAAAAATTTAACACCAAAAAATTGGAAAAAATAGAAAATGTCCTGGAACCTACAACCTACCACAACTGAATTAAGAAAAAATAAAAATCTGAACAGCCAACAACAGGTAAGGAGATTGAATAAGTAATTAAAGGTCTACCATTAAAGAAAAGTCCAGGAACTGATTGCTTCACTGCTGAATTCTATCAAGCATTTTTTTTTTAAAGCTAACACCAATTAGTTTCAAAAGCTTCCAAAAAATTAAAGTGAAAGTAAAGTTTCTGAGCTTATTTTCCATGTCCGTGTTAACATGACACCAAACCCAAAGGCACAACAACAAAAAAGGCAACCACAGGCCAGTACTGATGAATGTAGACTGAAAAAAACAAAATCCCAAACAAATTACTATTAATCCAAATTCAACAGCACTTTAAAAACCATAATTCACTATGATCAAGAGGTATTTATTGTAGGAATGGAGAGATGGTTTGACATATGCAAATCAATAATTATGATACATGGTGTCAATAGAATGAAGAACAAGATATCAAATGATTGCTTTAATATATGCAGAGATAAATCATTGAACAAAATTCAACATTCCTTCACCTTAAAGACTTTCAACAAATTAGATATAGAAGAAATTTACTTCAACACAATAAATATCTCATATGATGAACCCACAGCTAGTATCATAATCAACAGGAAAAGTTGAGTCTTTTCTCTAAGATCTGTTGTAATACCAGATGCCTACCTTCAAGATTAAACTGCCTCTGTTTGGATATGACACGATCTTATCTATAGAAAACCCTGAAGACTTCACAAAACAAACAAACAAAAACCTCTTAGAACTAATAAATGAATACTACTGTATTCATTCATTTATTATCAATATATCAAAGTCAGTAGCATTCTATACACTAATTGTGAAATATCTGAAAAAGAAATCCAGAAAACAAACACATTTACAATAGCTATAAAAATACTTAAAAATGAGTGTAATCAGAGGTAATATATCTTCTCACTGAAAACAATGAAACAGTAATGAAATAAATTGAAGATGACATAGAATGATAAAATTAATATTTCTAAAATGTTTATACTACCCAAAGAGATTACAGATTCAATGCAATCTGTATAACAATACCAATGACATTCTTCACAGAAAAAAAAGAAAAATCCAAAAGTTTGTATGTAAACATAAAAGACTCTGAATATCCAAAGTATTCTTGAGCAAAAATAACAAAGCTGAAGACATTATACCTGATTTCAAATATATCACAAGACTGTAGTAATCAAAACAGAAGGATATTGGCATCAAAACAGACACAGACAAAAATGGAATAGAATAGAGATTTTGGAAGTAAATCCACACATCTACAGACAAAGACAACTAACATTTAGAAAAATTGTCAAGAATACACAGTGGGGAAAGAAAAAATATCTTCAATAAATAGTGTTAGGAAAACTGAGTATTAATATGCAGAAGAAGGGAATTAGGCACTCATTTCTCACCATATATAAAAATTAACTCAAAAGGGATTAATGACTTAAGTGTAAGACTTGAAAGTATGAAAATATTAGAATAAAACATGGAAAAAGTTTCCATGACATTGGTCTAAACAACAATTTTCTGCAGATGACTTCACAAGTGCAGGCAATAAAAAAGCAAAAATGGACAAACATGATTACATCAATCTAAATAATTTCTTCCCAGGAAAGAAAATGATTAAGTAATTGAAGAGACAACGTTAAGAATAGGAGAAAATATCAGCAAACTATACTTCTGTAAGGGGTTAATATCCAAAATATATAAGGCACTCAGACAATTCAGTAACAAAAAAATAATAATAACTCAATTAAAAAGTGGACAAAAGACCCAAGTAATCATTTCTAAAAAAAAAAAAAAAGACATACAGAAGACCAGCAGATATATGAGAAAACCCTTCACATTATTATTCATTAGAGAAATAAATATCAAAATCACAATAAAACATCACCTCACACTTGTTAAAATGGTTATCCAAAATACAAAACATAAAATGTGGACACCCTTGCACACTGTTGGTTGAAATTAGTACAGTCATTGTGAAAAACAGTATAAAGTATCTCTGAAATTTAAAAATAGAACCACTACATAACCCAGCCATCTCAAATACATCCAAATGAAATGAAACTAATATGCCCAGAAATACCTGTAACCTATGTTTATTGCTGCACTATTCACAGTATTTAGGATACGGAATAAACCTAAGTGCCCATCAACACATAAATGAATAAAGAAAGTGTGGTCTATACATACAATGCAATACTATTCAAAAATAAAAAAGAAGAAAACCTCATTATTTGCAACACACATGAACCTGGAGGACATTATAAGTGAAATGAGCCAGGCACAGAAAGATCACAGAATGATCTCACTCATATGTCCATTATTTTAAAGGTGATCTCACAGAAGTAGAGTAGAATGGTGGTTACTAGAGGATGGGGTGGTTAGGGGTAGGGAAGTTTGGGAAGATATTGGTCAAAGGACACATATTCACTGTTAAATAGGTGAAACCAACCCAAGAGATCTCTTGTATATCTTGATTACTACAGTTAATAATGACATATTTTATTTGTAAAAATGTTAAAAGAGTAGATGTTAAGTTTCTCATCACAAAAATGACAACTATGTGAGGTAATCCATTTGTCAATTTATCTACCAAACAATGTCTATATACTTCAAAACATCATGCTTCACCTAATAAAAATATACAATCCTACATTCAATTAAAAATCAAATTTAAACTTAAAATCAGTTTAATATATACAATTATTAAAATGACCTCTTAACTCATGTAACAGAATGATTTAACACCATTATTATGAGATCCACTTTTTTCTTCAAATTGTACTGTAAATGTATCTTACATCAGATATTTACAATGAATTTACATACATTTTAATTGATTACATCAAGTGAAAATCTAAAGTTACCAATGATTTTAAACTGATCCAGTGTCTGGAAAATGGGATTTAAACTGGATTCCCAAATGAACAACGACAAACTTAATCTATTCATCCATCATCACTTTCTAATGCAATGCTGTAAATGGGTTTCTCTGTACAGTGGAGAGGATAAGATTTTTGAATGATTACTTCTTAATGGATAAATGTTCAGGACACTATGGTACCTTGTTTGCATGAAGATATCAATCCTCATAAGTTTCAAAAAACTAATCAAAATAGTCAAAAATTATTTGTACCAACATGTAAATTAATTTTGTTAAAAGGAACATAAAAACTTTAATATTTACTATTAATGTAAGAATTAATACAACATGAACAATAAGATTTAGGCAAAGATAAATAACACAAAATAAAATAATATGGCTAGATATATATTCATTGCTTTGTTTTTGTGATTTGAGCATTTCTGCATGAAACTATCCTGACATTGTGAATGGTCTTGTTGCCTGGTTAAAAAAAATTATAATATCACATAATTTTAGATGTTTCCTTCCTAGAGGATGAAGTGATGGTCTCATAAAAATTCTCAGTGCATTTGCTACTAGATTAGAGGAAATGAAACAGAAAGTAAACTATTCTTGATTTTTTAAAAAAGTTCAATATAGTGTTTTATACTGCCTCTAAGGAACTGTTGTTAATCTATCCCAAAATTACTCATTTTATATAAAATATAGAAAATATGTTTTCCTACTATTTCAAGAATTTTTCAGTACAATAGAATCAATAGTTATGGAAGTGCCATCATGTTAGTAAAATTTCACAGTACTACAAGTTTTGAGAAATCAGTTTTACATCTCGTTCTGCCATTGAATAACTGATCCACTTTGTTAACTAAGTCAATTAATCAATACCTTCACCAGATTTCTTTAAAGGAAACTTACTACTCTCATATTCTATAACTTCATGATACATTATATTCATCTGAGTTTCATTAAAAAATAACCTTTGTAGATTTATTTTATGCCTACATGCCAGTAAATCATGTGTTTGTAAGATTCCTTGATTTTTTTTGTTGGACATTTGCAGAAAGACAATTTACTGTCATAATGATTTAGAGAGAAATTCTGATGACTACACAGAAAAATGAAAACCCCAAGAAATAATATAAAAAGTATTTATCTCTTGATGTTTGTGTGTGTAGAGTGCAGAATATATTAAACTTTGATTTTGGCTGGAAAAGCACCATCCTAAATAATTTAAATATAACATCCCTAAGATATCTAGTTGCTACACAATTGAAAAGAAGCAGGATGGATTACAGTAGGATTGGTCTCTTGTGTCTGGATTTGGTAGCCTCTGTATGTTATGCTTTCAGTATAAGCATAAAATTAATTTTTTCAGAAATTATTTTATTTTATTATGATGCTTCTTTTTGTTCACTTGAAGAGAAAGAGGGATAATTTAACTTTCCTCTCGATAAGAGACACTTAAAATTTGAAGTTTAAGTTTACACATCTTTGCATGAATCACTGCTATTTAAAATAGCTTTCTTAATGGACTAAATCACTAATGAGTTAAGGAGAAGGTTAGCATAAACTTTCAAAGCATTTATATTAGTCAGTTAACATCATAGTTATATATATATATGTTTTAAAATTAATGGTTTAAATAACTATATCATGCAATAATACATAGAAGAGAGCATGTATGTGTGTATTGTATATAAGGATCCTGCCAAACATTTAACTGTCTCCAGAATTATTAGACACGTAAATGTATTCAATATAAAAACTATAACTCTAGCAGGACATCTAATTTATGCTGAACTTGTAGGTTGATATTTAAAATTATACTGTGAGATCATTGAGGTCTGGGACCCAGTTTTATTTATTTGTTTATTGTTTTATATTCCCAGTATTAAATACAATACTTAGTGCATAATGGATTGAGTTCTTATTATGTTTCAGGCACATTCTTAGGTGTTAGAAATATGAAAGTAAGCAAAAATGACAAAATACTACTTCACTCCTGTAGCATACAGTTTAGTCAAAGAAATATGCAACAGTAAATATTCAAACAAATATAACTTGTATTTATGAGCAATGTTATACAGTCAAATGTTTCTTTAATAGAGGAATTTAACCTGATCCTTAAGGTAAACAAAACTTTCCTGTGGCAGTATTAATTGACCTGTGATCTGAAGGGTAAGAAGAGAAAGAGGTCACCCCAAGCAAGGAAAAAAACTAGTTTTTTTTCCCCCTCCTATTACAGAAAAAACATGCTCAGCACAAAAGACTGAAAGAAGCCAGATTTGATTAGACATTAGAGATGAAAAAAATATATTGACTATGCAACTGGTTAAGTGGCCACTGAGTGTGATTTTGCATGTATAACTCTGCATTTTACTCCTCTAATATATTTTTATTGCAGCATTTATAAATTATTATATAAGATCCATTTATGTAATTTTTTTTAGTTTCCACCATAAAAATGCAAGCTCCATAAAAACAGAAACCTTGTGTTTCTTGTTCTCTCCATGCCATAACCCCAATAACTAGGATAATACCAGAATATCATAAGTGTTGAATAAGTGGTAGATCATTAAATTAAAAAATAAAGATTCTCATTGTCTATTACTATGGTGGCAAAAGTTACAGTACAGAAAAAGTGCAAAAGAAAGCTCATCAACCAATCAAGAAGCATATGTCATTTTTTTTTAAGATAGAGTGAGAGAAAACACAATCCTGGAGACAGACAGTTGGGTTTGCCAGAAAGGTCTTTGTCCGCTAAGTTAATACTTGATTCTTTCTCAACAATTCCTCTCTCCTATCACTCTTTTCAAATTTTAAATTCACTTAATGTGATGTTGCCACTGGGATTAATACCTTTGAGCCTCCATGTTTTGAATGACAAGATGAGTGCAATGTAATTGACACATTTTTGTGAGGAAAGTGAGATAAAAATAATCTAGCATAGTCTATGATCTGTGGTAGATAATCAACACATCGGATTTATGAAACTGTCGATGTTCATATTGAGACTATTGTTCCAGCTCTTGTTTTGGTGGTGGAGGATGAGTTCACTGAAAAGATAACTGTATAATGGAGTTTTGTGAGTAGAATGATTGTAGAGAGTGCCCTTGGGATTAATGCCAATGAAAGAAATGAAAGGAAATGGCAAAGGGAGAAGTAGAGCTCTGATGTAGGTCAATAGTAGCTTTAGTTACTCACATTGGATCTCCAAACTAAATTGAACACTCAACATTTTTCTGCAGTGGGCCTAACAGGCCATATCTTTATTCTTCTGATGATTTTACTCTTTGTGTGTGAGATTCCCAGGGAAAAGTGTAATGTTAAGGAAGAGGTGATCCCTAAAGGAACTGACAGCTGAGGAATAAGTCCTTTGCATGGGGATCTGGGTGTACATCTCTATGTGTAACACTTGTTCTTCTTTCAGGTAATATACTTTTTAGATCCTCGAGTCTCCTAACACTTAAAAGAAGGATCATTTATCAGCTGACGAGTAACAAAACTCTAACCTGTTTCTCCACTCACTGGTATGAAAAACTTTTATTTTATTTTATTATTTTATTCTATTTATTATTACATTATTTTGTGGAATCGTGTCTTAATCTGTTTTCTGTTGCTTACAACAGAATATCTGAAACTGGGTAATTGACAAGGAAAAAGAATTTATTCCTTACATTGAGGGAGGCTGAGAAGTCCAAGGTCAAGGGGCTGTATTCAGTAAGTGCCTTCTTGCTGGAGGGGACTTTGCAGATTCTCAAAGCAGCACAAGGCATGACATGGAGAGGGGGCTGAGTGTCCTAGCTCAGGCCTTTCTTCCTTCTCTTATAAAGCCACCAGTTCTACTCCCATAATAACTCCTTAATCAAGTAACCCATTAATCTAGCAATTCAGAAATGATTAATCTATTCATGAAGGCAGAACTCTCATGACCCAATTATCTCTTAAAGACTCCACTTTTCAATACTGCTCACATTGGGGATTAAATTTTAATATGAGTTTTAGAAGAGACAAATATTTAAACCATAGCAATGTCCACTATGAGATAATCACTATAATATATATTTACACGCACGTATCCTTAAATTCTTACAAAGATATCGTTTTTCCAAACAAATAAAATGATATTCAGAGAAGCTGAAATATTACCCTAGAATAATCAATAAAAATGCAACAAGGCCAAGACTCAAATTTAATAATTTGGTTTCCAATTTAGGTTTCTTGGACTAATTTATATCTACAGTGATTTTATGCCCAAAACTCCTAGTCTGTTCATGAACTGAAATCTAATTGGCCACAACAATAATCTGCAAACATTACTTTAAAAATACAATTCTAATGTCATACCAATGTATTGGTTAGTGTCTTAAAGAGGAGATACTTAGAGAATGTTTATATACATGTTAACATAAACTTATTTATTCTGAAGTGCTAAGAGCTTCAAATCCTGTTAAAGAACTTCGCAGTTTTCAAGAATTATTGGTAAAAATATTAAAAATGATGCTAGGAGGGGGCCAAGATAGATGGTTAGAAGGAGCTATGGTGTGTGGCAGTCACAGAGAGGAACAAAAAGGGTGAGAAATACAGCACCTTCGTCTGAAATATTCAGGTACTCACCTTGAGACTGATCAGGAACACAGTGTGATTCATAGAGAACAAAGCAAGGCTGGGCAGGGCAATTGCCTATCCAGAAGTGACATGGAGCCAAGGGAACCCCCAATCCTAGCCAAGCAAAGCCATGAGTGAATATGTAACCCCAGGAAACTATGCTTCTTCAATTGATCTTTGCAACTCTTGGATCAGGAGATCCCCTCCTGAGCTCATTCAATCAGGTCCTTGGGTCTAACACATAGATCTTTGTGGAGTCTTGGCAGAGCAGCTGGTCAGGCACTGATGGAGACCCAGGAGCTTTACACACTCTGTCCTCAGGATCCCTGACAATGCTGACTGCAACTCAGGCAAAGCAGGAGGTCCACATATACCATTAAGAAAGGGGATGATGCAAGGGTGTAAGCAGTGTCAGTCTGTAGGCCCCACTTCCACAGCACCTCACAAGATAAGATCCACTGGCTTGGAATTCCAGCCAGCCACCAGCAACAGGGCAGACCCTGCATGAGATGGGATGGAGCTCCCAGGGGAGGAGTGGTCCGCCACCTTTGCTGTTTGGATGACTCATCTGTTCCAGCCTGCAGGCTTTGGAAAGCACAGATAGTCAAGATGAGGAAGGGACCCCCCCAGTGCAGCACAGCTGCTTTATCAAAACATGACCAGAGAGCTTCTTTAAGCAGAACTCCAATCTATTCCTCTTCCCAGCCAGGGCCTCCAGCCAACCCCATCTGTGTTCTACAGATATAATTCTTATCTCTCCCTGGGACAGAATACCTTGGGGGGAGGAATAAGCCACAACCACTGTTGTTTGAATGATGTGCTATTCCAACCTGCAGGAGTTGGAGAGTCTAAACAGAATGGGGCAAAGGTGGTTCTGCAGCATGGCACAGCTGTTGCTTGAAATGTTGATGCTTGACCAGACTGATTCTTTAAATAAGAGCTGATCCATTTCTTCTCACTGGGTATGTACTCCCAGCTGGGATGTCTGGCCACTCTGACCATTTTATGGCTGACAGAGTTCTAATTTCACTCTGGGAAGAGGTTCCAAGGGAACCTCCTTTTGCTATTTGGGCTTCTCAGCCCGATATGTATTATGTCAGCCAGTCTAGCCAGTGGAATTTAGAGAGACCAAACTGATTGGGGCTGAAAGTATCCTAAACACAGTAAATCTGCTCTAAAAAGATATAGCTAGACTGCTTCTTTAAGCAGGTCCCTGATCCCATTCCTCCTGACTGGGTGAGACCTCCCAATTGGAGTTTCAACAACCTATTAAAAGTGCATTTGGGCCAGAAACAGGTAAGTATCTTCCTGGAACACAGAACTCAGAGAAAGGGGTAGACTGCCATCTTTGTTGTTTTGAAGCCTTCACTGGTGATACATTCTGGTACTGGACAACCAAGCTGACTAGCACCTGAAGCTGACCGCCAGCAGACTCCAGCAGCCCTATGGGGGAGAAGCCAGCCTTTAAAAGGAAAACTGAACAAACCAAAACAACAGTAACAACAACAACAAAACACACAAAAAACCCCATCCAGAGGCTAGAAGCCTCAAATATCAAAGGTAGATAAGTCGACAAAGATGAGTAAGAATCAGTATAAAAATACTGAAAACTCCAAAAGCCAGAGTACCTCCTTCCCTCCAAATGACTGCAGCACCTCTCCAATAAGGGTTCAGAACTGGGCTGAGGCTGAGATGCCTGAAATGACAGGAATGGGCTTCAGAATGTGAGTAAAAACAAACTTCATGTGCTGAAGGAGTACATTGTAACTCATCATAAGTAAGCTAAGAATCATGATAAACAATCCAGAATCTGACAGATAAAATAGTCAGTACAGAGAGGAACATAATCAACCTAATAGAGTTGAAAAAAATTCACTATGAGAACTTCACAATGCAATCACAAATATTAATAGCAGAGTAAACAAACAGAATAAAAAACTCAGACCTTGAAGACTATCTTTCCAAAATAATATAGGCAGACAAAAAAAATAGAGAAAAATGAATAAAAGAAATGATCACAATTTCTGAGAAATATGAGATTATGTAAAGAGATCAAATCTATAACTGATTGAGTACTTAAAAGAGGCAGGATGAATAGAACCAAGTTGGAAAACATATTTTAGAATATCAGCCAGGAGAACTTCCTCAAGCTAGCCAGATCCGAAATCAGGAAATATAGAGAACCCCAGTAAGATACTTCAGGAGATGGTCTTCCTTAACACACATAATTATCAGATTCTCCAAGGTCAAAATACAAGAAAAAAATATTAAAGGCAGCCAGTGAGAAAGGTAAGGTCAACTGGAAAGGGAAGCCTATCAGACCAACAGTGGACCTCTCGACAGAAACCCTATAAGCCAGAAGAAATTGGAAGCTGATATTCAACATTACTAAAGAAAAGAAATTTCAACCCATTATTTCATATTTGGTCAAATGAAGCTTCATTAGCAAAGGAGAAAATTCTTTTCAGACAAGCAAATGTGGAAGGAATTTGTTACCAATAGACCTTTCTTACAAGAGCTGGTAGAGGAAAAACTAAATATGGAGAGGAAAAACTATTATCAGCCACTACAAAGACACACTGAAGTACACAGACCAGTGACACTATGAAGCGACCACATAAACAGGTCTGCAAAATGACCAGCCAGCATCATGATGACAAGATCAAATCCATACATATCAATACTAACCTTAAGACTAAGTGGGCTAACTGTCCCAATTAAAAGACGGAGACTAGCAAGCTGGATGAAAAACTGAGACCCATCAGTATGCTGTCTTTGACAGACCCACTTCACATGCAAAGACACACATTGGCTCAAAATGAAGGGATGAAGTAAAATTTACTAAACAAATGGAAAACAGAAAAAAAACCAAGGGTTGAAATCCTAGTTTCTAAAAAAATAGAGTTTAAACCAACAAAGATAAAAAAAGACAAAGAAGAGCATTACATAATGATAAACAATTCAACAAGAAGTGCTAACTATGCTAAATATATATGCACAGATTAAAGGAGCACCCAGATTCATAAAGAAAGTTTTTAAAGATCTTCAAAGATACTTAGACCCTTACGTAATAATAATGACAAACTTTGACATTCCAATGACAATATTAGACAGATTATCAGAAGAGAAAATTAACACAGACATTCAGGACTTGATATCAGCTCTGGATCAAGATAATCTGATAGATAGCTACAGAATTCTCCCTCCCAAACACAGAAAATACATTCTTCTCATCACCACACGACACTTACTCAAAAATTGATCCAAACTAAAATTCTCCTCAGGAAATTCAAAATGACTGAAATTATAAAAACAAACAAACAAACAAACAAACAAAAAACAGTCTCTCAAATCACTGTACAATAAAATTAGAACTCAAAATTAAGAAACTCACTTAAAACCATACAAGTGCATGGAAGTTGAACAACCTACTCCTGAATGACTTTTGGGTAAATAATGAAATTTAAGCAGAAATCTTGAAGTTATTTTAAACTAATGAGAACAAAAAAGACAACATACTAGAAACTTTGGGATGCAGCTAAAGCAATGTTAAGAGGGAAATTTACAGCACTAAATGCCCATATCAAAAAGCTAGGAAGATCTCAAGTTAAGAACCTAACACCACAACTAAAAGAACTAGAAAAATAAAAGCAAACAAACCCCAAAGCTACCAGAAGACAAGAAATAACCAGTATCAGAGCTGAACTGAAGGGGATAGAGCCACGAAAAACTCTTCAAAAAATCAACCAGTCCAGGAGCTGGTTTTCTTTTCTTGAAAAATAAAATAAATAGATTGCTAGTTAGACTAATAAGGAAGAAAAGAAAGAATATTCAAGTAAACGCAATTAGATGAGAAAGGGGATATTACCACTGTCCTCACAGAAATATAACCAACTATTGGAGAAAATTATAAACACCTCTATGTGCATAAACTAGAAAATCTAGAAGAAATGGATAAATTCCTGGACACATACACCCTCCCAAGATTGAAACAGGAAGAAGTTAAATCTCTGAATAGACCAATAATTAGTTCTGAAATCGAGGTAGTAATAGCCTACCAACCAAAAAACCCAGGACCAGACAGATTCACAGCTAAACTGTTCCAGAACTACAAGGAAGAGCTGGTACCATTCCTACTGGAATTATTCCTAAACAAATGAAAAGGAGGGACTCCTCCCTAACTCTTTCTAGGAGGCTAGCATCACCCTGATAAACATGGCAAAGTTACATGGAAAAAAACAAAAAAAAAAAAAAACAAAAAAAAAACAACTTCAGGCGTATATCCTTGACAAACATTTATGTAAAAATCTTTAAAAAAAAGTACTGGCAAACCAAATCCAGCAGCACATCCAAAAACTTAGAAACCATGATAAATCTCTGGGATTCAAATTTGGTTCAACATATGCAAATCTGTAAATGTGATTCATCACATAAACGGAACTACGGATGAAAACTACATGATTATCTCAATACATGCAGAAAAGGCAGTCAATATAATACAACATCCCTTCATGTTAAAAATTCTTAATTAACTATGTATTAAAAGGACATACCTCAAAATAATGAGTCATATATGACAAACTCACAGTCAATATTATACTAATGGGCAAGACCTAGAGGTATTCCTTTTGAAAATCAGGACAAGACAAGGTTGCCCTCTCTCACCACCCTTAGTAAACATACTTGTGAAAGTTTCGGCCAGGCAATCAGTCAAGAGAAAGAAATAAAGGACATTCAAATAGAAAGAGAGGAAGTCAATGTATTCCCATTTGTAGATGCCATGATCCTAAATATAGAAAACCCCATTATCTCAGCTCAAAAGCTTCTTAAGCTGATAAGCAAATTCAGCAAAGTTTCAGGATACAAAATCAATGTAAAAAAATGACTTGCATTCCTATATAAAAACAACAGACATGCAAAAGTGACATATCATAAATGAACGCCCATTAACAATTGCTACAAAAAGAATAAAATACCTGGGAATACAGCTAACAAGGGAAGTGAAGGACCTCTTCAAGGAGAATTACAAACTGCTGCTCAAATAAATCAAAGAGGACACAAACGAATGAAAAAAACATTTCATACTCAAGATAGGAAGAATTAATATTGTAAAAATGGTCATACTACCCAAAGTAATTTATAGATTTAATACTATTCCCATTAACTGATGATAACATTCTTCATGGAATTAGAGAAAACTATTTTTAAAATTATATAAAACCCAGAAAGAGCCTGAATGGCCAAGGCAATCCTATGCAAAAAGAACAAAGTTGGAGGCATTATGCTACTTGACTTCAAATTATACTTCAGGTCTGCAGTAACCAAAACAGCATGGTTCTGGTAGAAGAACAGATACATAGACCAAAGGAACAGAATAGAGAACCCAGAAATAAGATACATACCTCAGCTATCTGATCTTCACAACCTCACAAAAACAAGCAATGAGGAAGGGATTCCTGGGACAACTGGCTAGCCATATGCAGAAAATTGAAACTGTATCCCTTCCTTACATCATATAAAAAAAATCACTTAAGATGCATAAAAACCATAAAACCCAAAACTATAGAAACCCTAGAAGGAAACATAGACAATACCATTCAGAACATAGCCAGGGGCAAAGATTTCCTGATAAAGACACCAAAAGCAATTGCAACAAAAGAAAAAATTGACAAATGGGATTTAATTAAACTAAAGAGCTTCTGCACTGCAAAAAGAAACGATCAACAGAGTGAACAGAACAACCTACAGAATAGGAGAAAAATTTTGTAAACTATGCATCTGAAAATGGTCTAATATACTGCATCTACAACAAACTTAAATAAATTTACAAGAAAAAAATAAACAAGAAACAATCAACAGAGTGAACAGAACAACGTACAGAATAGGAGAAAAATTTTGTAAACTATGCATCTGAAAATGGTCTAATACACTGCATCTACAACAAACTTAAATTTACAAGAAAAAACTAAACAAGAAACAATCAACAGAGTGAACAGAACAACCTACAGAATAGGAGAAAAATTTTGTAAACTATGCATCTGAAAATGGTCTAATATACTGCATCTACAACAAACTTAAATAAATTTACAAGAAAAAATAAACAACTCCATCAAAAAGCAGATAAAGGACCTGAACAGACACTTCTTAAAAGAAGACATACATGTGGCCAAGAAACATGAGACAAAAAGCTCAAGATCACTGATCATTAGTGAAATGCAAATCAAAACCCCGAAGAGATACCATCTCAAACCAGTCAGAATGACTATTATTTAAAAAGAGAAAACACAACAGATGCTGGAGAGTCTGTGGAGAAAGAGGGATGCTTTTACACTGTTAGTGGTTTGTAACTTAGTTCAGCCATTCTGGAAGATGGTGGGTTGGTTCCTGGAAAACCAAGAGGGAGACATATCATTTGCCCCCAGCAATCCTATTACCGGGTATATACCTAAAGTAATATAAATCATTCTATTATAAAGATACGTGAACATCTATGTTCATTATAGCTCTATTCACAATAGCAAAGATGTGGATTCAAGCTAAATACCCAACAATGGTAGACTGGATAAAGAAAATATGGTACACATATGCTGTGGAATAAAAAGAAAAAAGATCATGTCCTTTGCAGGAACACAGGTGGAGCTGGAGGCCATTGTCTTTAGCAAACTAATGTAGAAACAGAAAACCAAATGCCACATGTAATTACTTAATAGTGAGAGCTATATGATGAGAACATATGGACACCTGGAGGAGTACAACACACACTGGAGCCTGTGGAGGGCAGTGGACTGGAGGAGGGAGAGAATCAGGAAGAACAGCTAGTGGATACTAGGCTTAACACCTTGATGCTGGGATGATCTGTGCAGAAAGTCACCATGGCAAATGTTTACCTATGTAACAAACCTGCACATCCTGACACGTACCCCTGAACTTAAAAGTTGAGAATAAAAAAATTAAATGATGACAATGACATTGTTTCATATATGTAAAAAACTGGATTGAAGAAAAGACTATTATAGAATCAGACTTATTCCATTCATTGAATACAGGAAAAAGATATATTTCAGCTTATGGTTATATTGATGAAACAAGCTAAATTTAACTCAGTAACCATTTTGTTAAAATATATATTTTTTTAATTTACAGCTTTAAGCATTCATACCATTTTCACCTAAAAACAATGCCTAATGGAATCTGAAAAATTTATTGAATAAGGAAATTGGTCAAAGTTGACTATCTCTTCTGTTAGGGAAATATGCTAGTATGATAAAACAATGATTCTGAATGTGTAGTCCAAGACCTGCAACATTAGCATCATGTGTGAATTTGTTAGAAATGCAGCTTCTTAGGAATTACCTCAAATCTACTAAATCACAAATTTTGAATGAGAGGCCAAGTAAGCTGAATTTAATCATGCCCTCCATGCTGATGCTTGTTGAAATACTAGAAAAGTTGAGAATTACTGATACAGATTATTTTATATTGAATATTTTAATATACATAAGTATAACCTATAATATTATGACTGGCCACAGATTATGGAGGAGAGAGAGAAACTAACAGAAATTGACTCATGGTTAGAAAAAAAAATAAGGAATAGTATAAGAAAAGATAAAGGCTCTTTGCATTTTTTTAAATGTAATAATAATTTCAACTTAAAAAATATTAAAAGGTGTGAATCTTGTTTAAAGAGTATATTCTAGCAAAAAGGTTGAAGTTGAGACATCTGGGAAGGTACAGATCCAAAGAATGGAAGTCAGTATTCCAAAAAATAGAAGTTTGGGATCATTTTGTCAATTAAAAAATAAAATCCTGTAAGATACATGAAAAAATTTATTTTGAGCCAAATATGACTGACCAATAACCCATAACACAGCCCTTAGGCAATGTTGAGAATAGGAACTGCTTAAGGTGGTCAGACCAAAACATGGTTTTATGCATTTTAGGAAAAACTTAAGACATCAATTATTGCATGTAGGGTGTGCATTGGTTTGGTCCAGAAAGATGGAACACTGAAAGTGGGGGCTTTCAGATCATAAGTAAATTAAAAGACTTTCTGATTGGCAATTGGATGAAAGGGTTAAGTTTTTGTATAAATACTTAAGAATGCCTAGGTCAAGATAAGAGGTTGTGGAGACCATGGTTTTACTGTGTAGTTGAAGCCTCCAGGTTTCAGGCTTCAGAAAGAATAAATTGTAAATGTTTCTTTTCAGGCTTAAGGAGTCTGTTCTATCAGTAACTCCAAAAGGGAAGAAAGTAGAATAAGATATGTCTGTTAAATTGTTAAAATATTAGAAAAGTTGAGAATTACTGATGTAGATTATTTTACATTGAAGAGTTTAATGCACATAGATATAACCTGTTGTGAAGAGTTTAATGCACATATATATAAGCTGTTGTGCATTAAACAGGTATAAACTGTTGCTTAGAAGCACACAACATCTGCAAATTCATTTCCTGAACCCACTTTCCAGCCCCCAACCCTTGCCCCATTTCTGGGAATTATATTACCCTCTTCCCATCATGGTTAGTTTTTCAGGTTATCTTTGGAATGTACTTTGTCAAGAAAAAGCGTCCATTCAGATAGTTTGAGGGGATTAGAACTTTATTTTTGATTTACAAGTTATATAGCAAAGTTCAAGAAAGTTTAACAGAAGTTTAACAGAATTGCAACATCTTTTTTATGCAAAGCTTAATGCCTAGTTATCACAATCTGATTAGGCAAAGTCATCATTTTTTTTTTCAGGAAAGGTATATTTAATATTCTACACTATATTTGTCTGCCATCTGATCTGAATTAAGTAGATAACAACAAAGCAAGCAGTTAATCTATAACAAAGATCAGTGATTGGATAAAGAAGTTCTTTCTCTGTTCTTTTCTAGTCATTTACAGAACAAGAACAATGAGGAAGAAAGTTAAGCTATAATCTAAGAAGCAGAATTGCAAGCATGTTATGTGACTCAGCTCACAGGCACATCTCTCTCAAGGTTTTAAGTGTTTTGGTGTTCAGTTTTTAAATTTCATTTATTTTCACAATGATAAAACTACTTTCTAGAAAAGAGACGGCCATACCTAGAAAAAAATGCAAAAGCAAAAATATACAACTTACAGATTCACCACAGGTCCCAGGTCTACAAACACCTGGAGAATAACAATAAAATATAAGTTTGTAGACTTCACTGGCATTCCCTCTTCCCCAGAGTTTATTTCAGAGGACAAACATTTCTATTAGTGAAAGCTCTTCAGCTTGAGAAACAGCTTTAGTGTTACGAATCCTGCGGTAAACATGCATAGCAACGTGATGCAAGAGTGTGCCAGTATCCAGTGAGTCATATTTTGGGCCTGGGAGGGAGGGGATTTTTTTTTTTAATTTAGATAACTCTGGCGCTTATGATTTTCTTTTCTTTTCTTTTTAGAGACAGGGTCTGGCTCTGTCACCCAGGCTAGAGTGGCATATGGTGTTTATTCTTGCTTGGAGAATAATGCTTACTCTAACATATAAGAAATTTCCAAGTTGATAAAAATTGTGAAATTTTATTAATTCTTCTTTTGGTTTGTTTCTCTAAAAACAGTTATTACTGAAACATCTTTGTCTTTAGTAGTTGAATAATTCATGAGAAAAACATGATAAACTTGTGATAAACTTTACAAACACCAAAAACACATTTTTTTCCTAGTATGTTACTACAGCTTCTTCACTGTTCTAAACACTGTCAGTTCAGATTTAGTTAGGGCCTTATGTTAAATTTGAGATTAAAATCCACAAGTCTTTACATTTTTATCTGAATTTACTAGACTCTCTTTAGTTAAATTTGAAAATAGAGTAAAATTTTCTGTAGCTGCTACCATGTTTGTAGTCAAATACCCACATATGGCTGTGTGCCTCACTAAAACATTTCTTGGCACAAGTATGTTGCATCTTACCATGTATGTTAACTTAGGTATAAATATATGCAGCCTGCAACAGGTGTGAATACCATGCAGAGAGGGTCTCATGATCTTTGGCTAATGTAATTAAACAGCCCAGCATTTTCTAAAGCCATGTCTATTTAATTACTTCTTATTGTTAATGATTCCATAGAAAGGTGATTTTTCCCCTCATGATCCCATAGAGGGAAAAAATATTTTCTTACACATTTTGGGAGGTGTATACTGGAAACAGTGGTTTTATGGAATTAGATGCCCCTAAAAATTTCCCCATTTTGTGACAATGTAGTCACTGCAAACAAAGATATTCACACGGTTACTTCTGTGTACCAGGGAAAGCTTTGATCAAAGTTTTACCATGTGTCATTATCAGGGAATACATTCTTCACAGTAGGTAATTAACAGGTGGTAATGAGAAGCAAGTCCAATATTTCACATATACCCCTAAAAGCTACATCTCCAGCAGGACGAAAGAGCTGAGAAATTGATTTAAAAAAGAGTTTTCCACATATTGATTCACAAAATGGAAAGGCAAATTCCTTCCAAAATCAGAAGATGGGCAAATGTGAGGAAATCAGAATCTGCAAGCAACCAGATAATGTTATTGCTCATTAACTGTGGATTATCTATTACATGCAGTATGATTTGGTTGAACCGATTTTTAAAGTTAACAGAGACTATTTTCATAGATAACTGATTCCAAACAAATATTTTGACTCATTTACAATTATTTTCCTGTGGTTCTGATTTTTTAACATAATAATGACAAACAATAATTGTATATATCTACATATATATGCACATAATGTGGAATGACTGGATCAAGCTAATTAACATGTCAATCACTTTGGATAATTCAATGAAAGTTAAATTTACTGGAAATGGAGTACCAGCAAAATCTACTGGACGAAATACAGCATGATTTTGTGTCAACAATCTACCTGCCTTAGAATCTCTATCATTAGATTACCAAAGTGATAGACATGTGTAATTTAAATCATTCTTGGGGATTAAAACAGGGAAAAAGCAAAACATTAAGGTTAAATTCTAAAGCTCTGGAATCAGAAGTTTCAGATTTTCATCTTCAGTATTTTATGCTCAAACTGGGCAAGTTTTGACAAGTTTCTTAAACTCTCTGAACCTGTGATGCTTCTTCTGTAAGACTGATGGGGTGAATAAAAGTGAAGACTTCATGGGGAGATGTGATAAATATGTGTGAGCATACAGGTGAGGTTCTTAGGTTACTGCTTGGCAATGAAAGCCAAGGCATAATTTTTCAAAAAGCTTATCCATCATGATCAAGTAGGATTCATTCCAAGGATGCAAGGCTGGTTCAACAAATGCAAGTCTATAAACATAATTCACCACATAAACAGAACCAAAGACAAAAACTACATGATTATCTCAATTGATGCAGAGAAGGCCTTGACAAAATTCAACAGCGCTTCATGCTAAAAAACCCTCAATAAACTAGGTATTGATGGAATGTATCTCAAAACAATAAAAGCTATTTATGAAAACCAACAGCCAATATCATACTGAATGGGAAAAACCTGGAAGCATTCCCTTTGAAATCTGGCACGAGACAAGGATGTATTCTCTCACCACTCCTATCGAATATAGTACTGGAAGTTCTAGCCAGATAAATCAGGTAAGAAAAAGAAATAAGGAGTATTCAAATAGGAAAGGAGGAAGTCAAATTGTCTCTATTTGCAGACGATATAACTGTATACATAAAAGACTGCATCATCTCAGCACAAAATCTCCTGAATCTGACAAGCATATTAAGCAAAGCCTCAGGACACAAAATCAACGTGCAAAAATCACAAGCATTCCTATACACCAATAACACTTAAAAAGAGCCAAATCAAGAACGAACTGCCATTCACAGTTGCTACAAAGAGAATCAAATACCTAGGAATACAACTAACAAGGAACATAAAGGACCTCTTCAGGAGAACTACAAAACACTGCTCAACGAAATAAGAGAGGACACAAACAGATGGAAAAACTTTCCATTTTCATGGTTAGGAAGAATCAATATCGTGAAAATGGCCATACTGCCCAAATTAATGTACAGATTCAACGCTATCCCCATCAAGCTACCAATGACCTTCTTCACAGAACTGGAAAAACCACCTTAAACTTAATATGGAACCAAAAGAGAGCCCGCATAGCCAAGTCAATTCTAGCCAAAAAGAACAAAGCGGGAGGCATCACACTACCGGACTTCAAACTATACTACAAGCCTACAGTAATCAAAACAGCATAGTACTGGTACCAAAACAGAGATATAGACCAATAGAACAGAACAGAGGCCTTGGAGGCAACACAACACATCTACAACCATCCGATGTTTGACACACTTGACAAAAACAAGCAATGGGGAAAGGAGTCCCTGTTTAATAAATGGTGTTGGGAAAACTGGTTAGCCATGTGCAGAAAGAAGAAACTGGACCCCTTCCTGATACCTTACACTAAAATTAACTCCAGATGGATTAAAAACTTAAACATAAGGCCTAACACTACAAAAACACTAGAAGAAAACCTAGGCAAAACCATTCAGGACATAGGCGTAGGCAAGGATTTCATGACCAAAACACCAAAAGCATTGGCAACAAAAGCCAAAATAGACAAATGGGACCTAATCAAACTCCACAGCTTCTGCATGGCAAAAGAAACAGTCTTTAGAGTGAATCAGCAACCAACAGAATGAGAAAAAAATTTTGCAGTCTACCCATCTGACAAAGGGCTGATACCCAGAATCTACAAAGAACTAAAACAGATTTACAAGAAAAAAACAAGCCCATTCAAAAGTGGCTGAAGGATATGAACAGACACTTTACAAAACAAGACATACATGAGGCCAACAAACCTATGAAAAAATGCTCATCATCACTGGTCATTAGAGAAATGCAAATCCAAACTACATTGAAATATCACCTTACGGCAGTTAGAATGGTGATCATTAAAAAATCTGGAGACAACAGATGCTGGAGAGGATGTGGAGAAATAGGAACACTTTTACACTGTTGGTGGGAGTGTAAATTAGTTCAACCATTGTGGAAGACAGTGTGGCGATTCCTCAAGGACCTAGAAATAGAAATTTGATTTGACCCAGCAATCTCATTACTGGGTATATATCCAAAGGATTATAAATCATTCTACTATAAGGACACATGCACACGAATGTTCATTGCAGCACAGTTTACAATAGCAAAGACCTGGAACCAATCCAAAGGTCAATCGATGAGAGACTGGACAGGGAAAATGTGGCACATATACACCAAGGAATATTATGCAGCCAACAAAAACAATGAATTCATGTCCTTTTTAGGGACATGGATGAACCTGGAAACCATCATTCTCAGCAAACTGTCACAAGAACAGAAAATCAAACACCGCATGTTCTCACTCATAGGCAGGTGTTGAACAATGAGAACACATGGACACAGGGACGGGAGGATCACACATTGGGATCTTTCAGGGGGAAATAGGGGAGGTACAGTGGGGGGTAGGGAGTTGGGGAAAGATAGCATGGGGAGAAATGCCAGATATAGGTGATGAGGAGGAAGGCAGCAAATCACACTGCCATGTGTGTACCTATGCAACAATCTTGCATGTTCTTTACATGTACCCCAAAACCTAAAATGCAATAAAAAAATGAAAAAAAAGAAAGCCAAGGTAGAATTTTTAGCTATTATTTTATTACTATTACTCCTTCTATTATTATTTATGTTTAGCAGAGCCCTGGTAACATCTATCTTGATATTATTCCAGGAAGAGGTAGACTATTAAGCTCTAATCATCCACTGATGAACCTGAAATAGTACACAGAATAGATAGCTTTCATCTAACATGAAAAAACATTTTGAATAGTGGAATATAGGACGAGTTGGTTTCGAAAAAGCTTAGAAATTTAGAAAAAACTTCAATGCATGAGTCAAGTCTTGCCCAAGGAAGGCAAGCTTGAGTGTGTCCTAGGAAGTAAGCATATCATTATTGCATCACTGTAGTGGACTGGTCAGTGACAGAATGTATCAAAGGAAAAATGCAATGTTTTCAAT
The DNA here is from genome assembly GCA_004027835.1 of Alouatta palliata. Lineage (NCBI taxonomy): Eukaryota > Metazoa > Chordata > Mammalia > Primates > Atelidae > Alouatta > Alouatta palliata. Next base: position 78,231 of record PVKV010004313.1, on the reverse strand, counting down.
GTAGAGTGAATAATTTAGGGAATAAACCTTAAATTATGCAGGAGGTAAATTTTAAAATATTTTCAACAAATATATTTATTGAATGATAGACGTGTTGGAGACTGTATTAGGAGAGGTGATGACAAGCTTTAATATGTCTATTAAAGACAACAGTTCTAATATAACTTCTCAAGAAATATAAAAATGGACTAGCACATATGTAATTGTATATACATATGTGTGTGTGTGTGTGTGTGTGTGTTTAAAAATGTTGAGTTATAATACAGTAGTTAAAGATTACATTTGTGGCTAAGTTTTTGCAGAATTACAGATTATTTCACCACACAACAGTAGCCATTATTTTACCATTTTAAAAGCTTGTTAATAAAACAATTTTCTTCTAGAAAAGTCTTATTACCTGTGCTATAATAAATGATAATAAATACAAAGGAATTTTTAGATAAGATAAAGCAAAGTGACCTTCTATAAGATTCTATAGTAAATCTGTGAAAGTTACAGCTCTACATTTCACTTAATTGACCCACTATAATTGTAATAATAAATAATTACCTTTTATAGACACTCTAAGATTGCTCACTATGACTGTACAATTGTTATAGTAACTGACTGCTGAGAAAATGCCAAAGGCATTCACTAAAATCAAGAGTTCATGCAAGAGTTTTCCTTTATTAGTCTTTGCTGTTGAGTAAAATTATGTTTAATGAGAGGGTAAACAGTACAGCAGAGACAGTGCTGTGTTTTGGATAACTATGGAAACTGTTGCTAAGAAGCACACAACATCTGCAAATTCATTTTCTGATCCCACTTTCCAGCCCCCAACCCCTGCCCATTTCTGGGAATTTTATTGCCATTTACTGTGCAATTGTTGGTCACGGAATATTTTAATGTATATGGGCTAATGATAAACAATATCACATCATCATTGAGTCTGACAGCACATTATCATAGAAGCACCAGAAATACTAACGAGAGAAGAGATAGATGTTAATTTTTAGTCAGAATTCTAGTGAGAATATTGATTTCTTATGTTAAATTTCTATTGCTTATCATACTCATAGCATCTGTGACAAGCCATGAAATAAAACTTGTTTGAAAAAGAATGCAAAATTAACTTGCTCCTGTTCCCATGTATCCTTTTCTGATTTTGTGACCTGTAGGATATACGCTAAATTTATTTTAAGAATAGTGAAAATCATCTCCCAACAAATCATTACATATTATGTAATGCTTGATGATACTCTTTGTGATGGGTTGCTTGTGTGTGTGTTCATGTAAAATATGCCTTTGCAGTAGGAAACACATACTCTGACAATTTTATGGGCCAATAAACAATTCTGTGTTATTAATTACCACTGACAGAACATGTCTTGCTATTTGATTACTGGCAATGGTTCTTGCTGAGCAGATTCATAATAATAAGATTCTTGATTCTCTAGAAAGGCAGCCTGACAGATTAACCAACCTGTGATTTATCCAATCAAGAGAACTCTCAGAAAGATTTGAGTGTTTCCCACCCTTTGAATCATAAAAATAAAACTAGCTAGCCTGATATCAAGATAGACATTTTTCTCTCTAAATTCTTAGAAAAATCAAGTTCTGCTCACTGCTTACATTGAGATATTTCTGTAGACACATGAAATTGAAAAAAAAATTGACTTTATGAAATTCAAATGACAGATATATACTAATTAATAGCATCACCCTTACTTAAAAGTGGAAACGTTAGCTTCAAAATTATATAATTTTTCTTTTACTTCTGTAACAAATTGCAACAGATTTTGTGGCTAAAAACAACATAAATTAAGTGTCTTACAGTTCTGGGGGTCTGAAATCTGGATTGGTCCCACTAGGGGGAAAAAAAAGATGTTGGTATAGTTTAGATCCATGTTCCCACTAAATCTCATGTCAAATTGTAATTGCCAGTGTTGTACATGGGGCCTTGTTGGAGGTGATTGGATCATGGGAGCAGATTACTCAAGAATGGTTTAGCACCATCCTTCTTGATACTTTCCTTGCAATAGTGAGGTGAGTGCTCATGAGATCTGGTTATTTAAAAGCATCTAGCACCTCCTTACCCTTCTTGTTCCTGTTAGCACTATGTGAGATGTTTAGCTCTCCCTTTGCCTTCCACCATGATTGTAAGTTTCCCGGGGCCTTCACAAAGCCAAGCAGATGCCAGCTTCATGCTTCCTACAGAGCCTGTAGAACTGCAAGCCAATTAAACCTCTTTTCTTTATAAATTACCCAGTCTCAAGTATTTCCCTATAGCAATGTGAGAACAGACTAGTACAGATGTTGTCAAGGCTGCATTTATTCTAGAGCTTGTAGGAAAGAATTTGTTTCCTTTCCTTTTTATCCTAGAGGCCATCCATATTTCTTAGCTCATAATTATTTTCCATCTTTAAAGCCAGTAACAGCCAATTGAGTTTTCTTTCACTTTGCATCTTACAGTAATACTGACTCTTCTGTTTACTTCTCTTACTTATAAGAATCATTGTGGTTATACTGGGCTCACCCAGACAGATAATTCAAAACAATATGCTCATCTCAAGTTCAGCTAATTAACAATTGTATTTTTTCCTGAAACCTTAATTCTCCTTTGTTGTGTATCAGTGTAGTCACAGGATTTAGGGATTAGGACATGGATATATTTGGGGAAATATTATTCTACATACATCAGAACATAAATTGAGTTTTCAGAATTCATATTGAGAAGGAGGTAGCTATATTTATTACTGTAGCCAAATATTATTGCCATGTTGTACTCTGCTAATCTATTATTTTATGTTATTATGAATTGTGGCAGTTCAAAAATGTTTGCTACTAAAGCAATCTCTGCCCAACTACTAGTATTAGATTTCTGAAACCTTAGAAATGAGAGAAACCACATGGAAAAATAAGTTTAGTGGAGCAAATTAATAAATTTTATGTGGATATACAAAATATTCATAAATATATATATACCCATTCACTGAGACAAAATACATAAGAAAAAATAAAAAACAATCACAAAACAAGTGTAATATATTTTACAAATCCTAAGATGCAAATTTGTCACATTTTAATATTTAACATTTTTGATTTGGCATTGATTTTTAATTGCTATTGTTCAGTGACAGTCATGAAGCACCATTATGTCTGCACAGTGTATCAAAACTTCCAGAGTAAGTGTAACTAGTTTGGAAGAAAATTTCAGATACAATGATGAACACTCTTTTAAGAAATACTGTAATTCTAAAACTCCTGCTGGCAGAGGATAATGTGTGAAAACACACCCCCCCACACACATACACATATGCACACTCTAAGTCGAAGAGTTTCAGAAGAGTTGGACACTGAAGGTAGAAATATTTTAATGACATTTTAACAAATATATTTCACTTATATTTTCTTTTTTATGTAAATGAAAGCGTAACATTATGTACAATAATATATTTTAATATAAAACGAAACAAGTGGAGCATCTTTTATTTCTTAGTATTATGTAAATAGTAGTGTTTCTTATCATTGATGGAATTCTAGCTTCAGTGAAATAGTAGATGAATTTTGTCTTTCTAATGCTCTTGCTTTGGGAAACCTACTATTCCAAAACCATTTTGAAAGGTCACTCATTGTATTCCATCTTTACCACAAGGGTAAATGGTGGCTGACCCAACTAAGTGAATCAAAATGTTACCAGATCTTCACATCAGGGGATATTAGTCATGGTACAGCCATCCACAACACAAAGATGAGTAGTGATTCAATCCAGCTGTTTAAAGTATTTAAACCTCTTGTCAAAATTAATTTCTAAAATGGCTGGTGCTTAAATAATGGTCAAAGTGTTTCCTAAGCTATGATATATTGATCTTGGAAGAGTTTATTCTGCTAGAATCAGGAGTAATTTGAATAATTTTTACTGAATCCAATTAAGACTATTTTTCTTGAACATAGAAAGCAGAAGAATGAGATCAAGTGGTTAAATAAATGTACAAAAGAACAACTGTAAGAAATGAAGAGAAATAAAAGTCCATGTGAGGTTCACAAGGTCCTGGATTGAGTGATGCCTGAAGGAGCAATGACTTTGAATATGACCTTGGATTTGCTATTTCCTTTAAAAATTTTGAATTGAGTTTTACCTTTCAAAAGAAATAATCATGACAAGTATGACAACACATAATTATTTCTTAATATTAATTTGTAAATTACTTCTGAGATGATACAACATCTCTAATAATGGCAATGATGACAAGAATTATAGCAGAGCAAAGCAGGAAGATACACTGTTATTAGGAAAGAACACCTCTGAGCCCACTTCCCCTCAAACTTGCATATGTCTCTATACTTTCACAATTATCTAGCTTCTGAAGAAATAAATATTATTGCATATGTGTTTCTGGTTTATAATACGTTGTTATGGGATACATATAGATAGTAAAATGGTTTCTCTAGTGAAGCAGATTAACATATCATTACACAATAGTTAATTTATTGTGATAAGTGCAACTAAATTCTATTTAATAAAAAATATCTAATGCAGTAGAGTTCTAGTAATTTTAGTCCTTATGTTGTACATTAGAGCTCTAGACTTGTTCATCCTGTACTTCTGCTATCTTATATTCTTTGACCTACATCTTTTTTTTTTTTTTTTTTTTTTTTGAGACAGAGTCTCACTCCCTCACCAGGAGCCAGGTTGGAGTGCAGTGGTGTGACCTCGGCTCACTGCAACCTCTGCCTCCGCGGTTCAAGCAATCTCCTGCCTCAGCCTCCCAAGTAGCTGGGACTACATTTGCACGCCACCACGCCCAGCTAATTTTTCTGTATTTTTAGTAGAGACCGGGTTTCACCATGTTGGACAGGATAGTCTCAATCTCTTGACCTCGTGATCCACCCGCCTGGGCCTCCCAAAGTGCTGGGATTACAGACGTGAGCCACCGAGCCCGGCGGGGGTCTTTGACCTACATCTAACCATTTATTTCTCCCTCCCCTACCCTACCCATGGTAACCATTCATTCTCAATATTTGTGTATTTGAGCTCTGTTTTTGTTCTTATATTCCACATATAAGTGAGATCATGCAATGTTTTTCTCTCTTTGGGTGACTTATTTCACTTAGCATATTGTCCTCCAGTTTCTACATTGTGGCAAGTGGAAGGATCTCTATCTTTATTAAAATTCAATAATATTCCATTATATATTTATTCTACATTTTTTTATCAATCCATCTGTCAATAGACCTGTGGATTCTTTTCATATCTTAGCTATTGTGAATAATGCTTTAATACACATTGGAGTGCAGGTATCTTTATAATGTGTTAATTTCATCTATTTTGGGTATGTGTTCAGAGGAGAAATTGCTGGGTCATATGGTAGTTCTCCATATTGTTTTTCATAATAGATGTACCAGTCTCCATTCTGACCAACAGTGTAGTAGAGTTCACTTTTCTTCACCCTTTCAGTAACATTTATTATTTCTTTTTTTATCTTTGATAATAGCCATCCTTTTATGAGGTGTGAGGTGATACCTCACAATGGTTTTAATTTGCATTTCCCTTATGATTAATGATGTTGAATGTATTTTAATATGTGTGTTGACTCTTTTAGTGTCTTTATCAGAGAAATATATGCATAGTTTCCTTGACCCTTTTAAAACTGAATTATTTATATTTCTACTATTGAGTTATAAGAGTTATTTAGAAATTTTGTGTATTAACCTCTTATTAGATATGTGGTTTACATTTATCTACTTCCCAGTGTAGGTTGCCTTTTCATTTTGTTGTTTGTTTCCTGTGCAGAAGCATTTTAGTTTGATGTAGTCCAATTCATTTAATTTTGTTTGTGTAGCCTGAGCTTTTGGTGTGATATCCAAAAAATTATTGTCAGGACCAATTTAAAGGAACTTCCCTCTACATTTTCTTCTAGGATTACTTTGGTTTCAAGTCTTACATTTAGGTCTTTTATTCATTTGGGGTTGACTTTTGTGTATGATGTAATATAAAGATCCAATTTTATTATTTTGCATGTGAAAATCTAGTTTTCTTAGCATCCTTTATTAAAGAGACTGTTCACTGCTGTATCTCTTGGTGTTCTTGTCAAAACTTAATTGACTATATATGTTTGTATTTATTTCTGGGATCTCTGTGATATTAATAAACATTGTCCTATGTTTATTCTAGTATCACACTGCTCTGATTACTATAACTTTGTAACATAATTTTCAATCAGAAAGTGTGATGTCTCCAAGTTTCTTTTCTTCTCAATATTGTTTTAACTATTTGGAGTTATTTGAGTTTTCATGCAAATTTTAGGAGTTTTATTTCTGTTTCCATAAAGAATGCCATTTGATTTTTGATAGGGATTTGTGTAGTATAGCAATATTATAGCAGTATTCATAATATAAATTCTTCCCATTTATGAACATGGGACAATTTTCCATTTTTTTATTCTTCAATCATTTTACCAATTCATTTTAGTTTTCAACTATGCAATCTTTCACCTCCTTGGTTAAATTTATTTTTAGGTATTGTTTTTTGGTGCTATTATACATGAGATTATTTTCTTTTTTTATATACATATATTTTTTATTGCATTTTAGGTTTTGGGGTACATGTGAAGAACATGCAAGATTGTTGCATAGGTACACACATGGCAGTGTGATTTTCTACCTTCCTCCCCATCACCTATATCTGGCATTTCTCCCCATGCTATCTCTCTCCAACTCCCCACCCCCTGCTGTCCCTCCCCTATTTCCCCCCGACAGATCCCAGTGTGTGATGCTCCCCTCCCTGTGTCCATGTGTTCTCATTGTTCAACACCTGCCTATGAGTGAGAACATGTGGTGTTTGATTTTCTGTTCTTGTGTCAGTTTGCTGAGAATGATGGTTTCCAGGTTCATCCATGTCCCTACAAAGGACACAGCTTCTGCATGGCAAAAGAGATTATTTTCTTAATTTATTTTTTTCTGCTAAGTTGCTATCCTTGTATTAAAAAATGCTACTGATTTTTGTATGTTGATTTTTGTATCTTGCAATTTTACTGAATTCATTATGATTCTCCAAACTTTATCCATTCAATTGTGAATCTGTATTTTTGGCATGTGTATAACTTTTTTAATTTTTGAAATGGACTCTCACTCTTTCACCAGACTGGAGTGTGTTGGCACAATCTCGGCTCACTGCAACCGCCACCTACTGGGTTCAAGGGATTCTCCTGCCTCAGCCTCCCAAGTAGCTGGAACTACAGGCATGTACCACCATGCCTAATTTTTTGTATTTTTAGTAGAGATGGGGTTTCACCATGTTGGCCAGGATGGTCTCAATCTCCTGACCTCATTATCTGCCCACCTTGGCCTCCCAAAGTGTTGGGATTACAGGCATGAGCCAACATGTCAGGACAGCATGCTTATAATTTTTAACATTTCAGTTTTTGTTATGTGGATTTCCCTCCATATTATTTCCAGCCCCACAAAGTTCCAGGCTGGCCTGATTGAGAACACAGTACCTGACTAAATCTGGGCTTTAATGAAGCCTACTTGATGGTGTGACATTTAGCTCAAAACTAAAAAGTGAGAAGATGTAAATTAGTAGAGAAAGAGAGAGTTAGTTAGATGTTGCAGGTAAAGGAAACAGCATATAAGAAGGCTTTCCGTAGGAAGAAATGAAGCACATTCTACAGGAAGGAATTAAGTATATCATTAGGTTTCACAGGAGCTTGTGGATCATATTAAGGATTTTTACTGAGAGGAGCATAAGAATTCTTTGAAGAATATTAAGAAAGAAAGCAATATATTTAAACTTGTGTTTTACGATCTTTAAAAAAAAAAAAAGGAATGAGGATAACTTAGAAGAAGTCATGCTAGACATATAGGAAAGAGAGATAACTGAAACACAGGTGTGGAGATGTTAAAGATACTTTCATGGCAGTTTCAGCCCTGTTGGGTGTCTCAAGTTTCTGGAGGAGTGGCAAAGCCTTCTGTAAAATTTCGTTTCCATTAACTGTTTATGGTTTGTTATAATTCTCAAAAAGCTGTATGGGTAGAAGAAAGTCTGAGTCAGAAGTTAATGTTAAGTGATTGAGGTGATTGAATTTCTTCTTAGTTCTCATGACAGTTAATAAAGATTTGAGTCTCTACAAATGTGGGTTACACTCAATGATGGCTTGAGTTATGCTGATGTGAGAAATTCCTAACATTTCGTAAGTAGTATTACTGCTTTTGTAATGCATGATACTAATAGGACTAACAATACTAGACTACTACTTTTCAAGTTTTGGAGCTGTGAAGAGTGGAATTTTAAAAAGTAGTGCATTCTAGTTAAACTAAAATAGCTTAGTGTCTAGCTAATGGGTGATGGGCAAAAAAGTATATGTGTACTAATGTAAGGGTAAGAACAAAAAATACTCAACAGAATTTGATTACAATGAAAGTGTTTACCAATTGGTCAACTTGTGGTTTATAATATTCCCTAATTCTAAGTCACGTGACCTTACACTCATACTTGCCAGGTAGAGCTACCTACTGTCCTTTGATACCTAAGATATTTACTGGCATGATGCCACTCCTTGTTACTGAAATTTAAGGTTAGGTTTAAAGATTTGATGGATTTGAATTTATATTGATATAATGCAAAGTTAAGGATAATGATTTATAATTTGCCCCACTATAACAAGTTCTCCCATGTCATTTGTTTATTATCTTTTCATCCTACATTGAAATTAACTTTGTCATAAATTAAAATCACACTTTTGAGTTTATATCTGAAACCCATTCTGCTTGAAGGATTTATTATGTTTCTAATTATTTCTATACCAAAAGATTTTGATTAACATAGATTCAAAATATGAATAAATTATCTGGTAAGATTTATCTCTCTACACTTCTACTTTTATGATGTTCCTACTGATTTCATATGTTTAATTTCAAATATAATCTAACATATTTTGTCAAATTAAAAATCCTTTTAGTATTTGGGTTGAGATTCTATTCACTTCATAGATAAATTTAAGTAGAATTGACCTTCTATAATATTCAATTATCTTCTTCAAAAATGTAGTATTTGAATTTTCTCGTATTGTTCCCATTTGCTAGCATTGTTTTATTAAGGTATTTTCTTTCTATAAAGGTCTTACCAGGGTTACATTCAAACATGGAAATACATAATTAGGCATGAAAAGGGATATACAATTAGAGTCAAAAAAAATAAATCCAAAAAATCTCATGCTCAAAAGGCAGAAAAACATCACATGCATCACAAAATTCAGTAATATAACTTTTAAAAAATTAACTAATTACATTAACTAATTTTTAAAAATTTAACATACTTCTATAATAAACATCCTAAAATTTTGACTACATATAATTTTATTACCTATTTGTATGATAACAATTTTGTAATATTTTCTTTAGAGGGAAGAATATATTAATCAATCTTTCTTAGCATGGTTAACCTAAAGTAGATTTTTTTTTTTAAGGATTGATAGTTTTAGCTAGAAATAAATGTGGACCAAATTATTTTCTTACAATTTTACAAGTTTAATGTTTGGGAGAAATTTCCATAGACTGGCTATTGGCACCACACATTTCAAATCTTGTTTCTCCTCAACTAAACCACACACTTCCAGGATGAAGTGCCATGAGAAATAATCTTATCATGATACAACTTCACATCTATACCTTTCTGTCCTAACAACAGATGAAATACCACATGAGTGTGGGGATTTTTCTGGAATCCAGTATTACACCAGAATGGCTATCAATAACTTAACTATACAGGAAAACAGCTGCAGTTCACATGACTAGATACAATAAACTAAAACATTATATGCTTCTAACTCTACTTTCCAGATTCTAAAATGCTCATGCCCATTCTAATGTATCAGATAGAAGAGGCAGGGTGGTGAAAACCAAGTACAATTTACCATTGAGATTCTGAACTCAATCAATTGAGTTAAAATCTTATTTTCTTAAAATTTTACAAAAGTAAATATCCATGTGAATATACTGCTGAAGTCTTTCTTAAAACTTTGAAGTGATCTCAAACAAGTGAGGACACTGAAGTTTAAGCTCCATTACCTTCACAGTAAACTTGCCTCTAGTTATTATGTTTTGGACTGAATGTTTGTGTTCCCCTAAGATTCATATGTTGAAATTCTCACCCCTAATTTAATGGTATTTGGAGTTGGGCGGTAATTAGGTTTAGATGAAGTCATAAGAAGGGGACCCTCATGATGGGATTCATAATCTTATAAAAAAGGGAGGGAACATGGGCATCTCTCTCTTGCTCTCTCTTTCTCTCCTGTTGCATGCATGCATCAAAGAAAGCCATGTGAGGATATAACAAGAGAGAGGGTTCTCACCAAAACATAAAATTGATTTGGTTTGGCTGTGTCCTTACCCAAATCTCATCTTGAATTGTAACTCCCACAATTCCCATGTGTTGTGAGAAGAACCCAATAGGAGGTGATTGAATAGTGGTTTTGGGTCTTTTCTGCATTGTTCTTGTGATAGTGAATGAATATCATGAGATCTAATAATTTTAAAAACTGTAGTTTCCCTACAGAAGCTCTCTTTGCCTGCTGCCATCCATGTAAGATGTGACTTACTCCTCCTTGCCTTCTGCCATCATTGTGAGGCTTCCCCAGGCATGTGGAACCATAAAGCCATTAAACCTCTTTCTTTTGTAAATTTCCAAGTTTCAGGTATATCTTTAATCAGCAGTGTGAAAACGGACTAATACAGTACATTGGTAACAGTAGAGTGGGGTGCTGCTATAGATACCTGAAAATCTGTAAGCTTGGAACTGGGTAACAGGCAAGGGTTGGAAGAGTTTGGAAGGCTCAGAAGAAGACAGGAAAATGTGGAAAAGTTTGGAACTTCCTAGAGACTTGTTGAATGATTTTGCTCAAAATGCTGATAGTGATATGGACAATAATGTCCAGGCTGAGGTGGTCTCAGATAGAGATGAGGAATTTGTTGGGAACTGGAGCAAAGGTCACTCTTGTTATATTTTAGTAAAGAGAGTGGTGGCATTTTTCCCCTGCTCTAGAGATTTGTGGAACTTTGAACTTGAGAGAGATGATTCAGGATATATGGTAGAAGAAATTTCTAAGCAGCAAAGTATTCAAGAGGTGACCTGAATGCTGTTAAAGGAATTCAGTTTTAAAAGGGAAACAGAGCATAAAAGCTCAGAAAATTTACAACCTGACAATGCAATAAATAAGAAAATTCCATTTTCTGAGGAGAAATTCAACCTGGCTGCAGATATCTGCATAAGTAATGAGAAGTCAAATGTTAATCCCCAAGACCATGGAGAAAATATCTCCAGGACATGTCAGAGAACTTGATGGCAGCCCCTCCCATCACAGGCCTGGAGTCCTAGGAGGAAAAAGTGGTTTCATGGGCCAGGACCAGGGTCCTGGTGCTGTGTGCAGCCTAGGGACTTGGTGTCCTGTGTCCCAGCTGCTCTAGCTATGGATGAAAGGAGCCAACATAGAGCTCAGGCTGTGGTTTCAGAGGGTGCAAGCCCCAAGCCTTGGAAGTTTCCACGTGGTGTTGAGCCTGCGAGTGCAGAGAAGAGAATAATTGGAGTTTGGGAACCTCTTCCTAGAGTTTAGAGGATGTACAGAGATGCTTGGATGTCCAGGAAGAAGTTTGCTGCAGGGGCAGGGCCTTCATGGAGAACTTCTGCAAGGGAATGTGGAAGGGAAATGTGGGGTTGGAGTCCCACACAGAGTTCCTACTGAGGCACTACTTAATGGAGCTATGAGAAGAGGGCCATCATCCTCCAGACTGAAGAATGATAGATCCACTGCAGCTCGCACTGTGTACCTGGAGAAGCCCAGACACTCAACACCAGCCTGTGAGAACAGCCAGGAGAAAGGCTGTACCCTGCAAAGCCACAAAGGAGGAGGTACTCAAGACTATGGGTACCCACCTTTTGCATCAGCGTGACCCCAATGTGATACATTGTGTCAAAGGAGATAATTTTTGAGCTTTAAGATTTCACTGACCTGCTGGATTTTAGACCTGCATGGGGCCTATAGCCCCTTCATTTTGGCCAATTTCTCCCATCTGGAACAGCTAATATTTACTCAGTAGCTGTGCCCCCATTGTATCTAGGAAGTAACTAACTTACTTTTGATTTTGCAGGTGGAGGGGACTTGCCTTATCTCAAATGAAACATTGAACTGTGAATTTTTGAGTTAATGTTGAAATGTGGTGAAAATTTGGGGGGATGGTTGGGAAGGTATGATTGGTTTTGAAATGCGAGGACATGACATTTGGGAGGGGCCAGGGACAGAATGATATGGTTTGGCTGTGTCCCCACTGAAATCTCATCTTGAATTGTAACTTCCACAGTACTCATGTGTCATGGGAGGAGCATGGTTGGAGGTGACTGAATTATGGGGTGGGTCTTTACTGGACTGTTAACATGATAGTAAATGAGTCTCACAAGATCTGATAATTTTAAAAATGGGAGTTTCCCTGCACAAGCCCTTTTGCCTGCTGCCATCTATATAACACATGACTTGTTCCTCCTTGTTTTTCACCATGATTGTGAGGCTTCCCCAGCCACACGGAACTGTAAGTTCATTAAACCTCTTCTTTTGTAAATCACCCAGTCTTGGATATGTCTTAATCAGCAGCATGAAGACAGACTAATACAATGACCATGCTGGAATCTTCATCTGAGACTTTCAGTCTCCAGAGCTGTGAGAAATAAATTGTTGTTTAAGCCACGCAGTCTATGATATTTTGTCATAACAGCCTAAACTGTTGGAAACATCTTGCATAATTGTTTTAAGCATCTCGTATTTTATTTTAAATCTTGTATATGAAGGTACATATAGCCATTTAAATTAATATTATAAGACACCATCCTACTCCTACATTGTCTATAATAGTAACAGATATGATAAAATCACATTCTTTGAATAGCTGTCACTTGGTAGTGGTATGTCTATTAATATTCTAAACAAAAAGGAGTGGTATATTTAGTGGTATGTTCTATCCCTTCATAGTAGTTGTTTCTGCACTTCTTCACTTCTAGGTAGCCATTAAGTTTTCACCAGATATTTCATAGTATACAGGTTGGAAGGGAAGGGCAATTTCAGCTAAACTCTTGTGGTCCCTTTATTTTAGCGTTTTCTCTTATGTCCCATAAAGTCTCTATCACTGGTATAATTTATCACTGTGAAATTATGATTGTTCTGCTTTTTCTGCTTTTTTATTTTTTTATTTTTACCCATATGCACAGAGATAAATGTAAAAGCTAGTTATCTCTCCCTTCTCTGACAAGTTTGGTGGAATAGAGGAGTTTCCCTTTATTAAATGTTCCCCATATTTCCCCAACATTCCAGGATGCCTTTGAAACTGCTAAGTCTGCTTCTTTCCAAATTGAGTTATATTGAGAACTGTTAGTGTCCTGCCTAGACCTCTTTGGATTATTTTTGTAGTTCTCTGAATCTATCCTCAGCTTCTTTGTGCTTTGCTTTGTAGAGTATGTTTGTTTGTTTGTTTTTCTGTAAAACTCACAGAATCATTAGTTACCTCACTGGAAAGACCAAAAGCTTCAACCCCTAAATTACCCCTCTTTTCTGTATTGCTAAACACAATACCATGGAATGCATTCTTTCAGACTTGCTTATTTTTAGGTTTTTTGAAAACTGATAGTGAAATATTTGCCTTATCCCACACATTGTTGTTTTTATGTTTGTCTTTGTCTGTGACCAACATAAATGTCAGAAATATATAAAATGTATGTAATGGCCAGGGGCAGGAATAGTTTTGTACATTTAATTTTATTCTATTGTAGACAGGAATGTTTTTCTCTTTTCTGTTTTCTGGTGTCCTTACTTTGGGAATATTAATAGATCAGAAAAGTAACTTTGTGGATTCCAGAGGATGAAAACAGTTAAAAGTTTATTTCCTTGAGGCAGTTTCATAGCCAGTGATTAACCTATACAGGAATATGAATAACCAACTTCACTGACTCACAGGTGGGCTAACTGAGGTATAATTTATCCTCCAGGATTCCCCTTGTAGGTTAGGCTGGTAATTGAAAGTAGAATAATCTATAATCACACCCTTGCTTGGCTTTTCTTCCACTGTCCTTCTCCACTCTCTTACTGGTTTATCCTGACAGCACCTTTTAAATAAAACACTTGCACATCAACCCCCACCTCATAGTTTGCTTTTAAAGAATTTATACTAAGATCGTGTGTTATTGAAAACTTTACCAACATTCAGACCTCAATCAATCACAAAATTTACTCTTGTTTTCCACGGCTGCAGTTTTCCAAAGGTTTTGTCCTAAGGTTGTATCCATTTCCTAGTTTATTGTAATGGGCAAAACTCACACACACATACACACACACACACACACGCACTCACTCTCACTCACACTCACATGCACACAAAACAACTATTCTGAAGTCAGGATAAAAAAGCTGGATATTCAGGCATAGATTATTTCTGATTAGTCCTATTCTCAACTTAATTTTGAGTTCAGTGTCTGGAATATTAAGAGTGCTTTGGAAATTTTAGATAATTAATATTTTTATATTATTAATTGTGAGAATCAAAATATAGTTACTAAGGGAGAGCAGTCCCTATGGAAATTTTAAATTCTATCTATGTATCTGTATTTAATCTATCTATCTAGTCAGCTAGCTGTCTATCTCTTTCTTTATATCTACTTGCCATCTATCTATTGCAGAAAGGCAGATAGCTTATATGTTGTAACCATCTCAAGTCATAGAATCAAAGGACTAATTGGCCTATGGACATTTTATTTTTCTCATTCTTTAAAGCTACTAATTGAGAAGTCAATAATATCACCAATAGCTGACTTGGTTCAGTAGTTCAGTTAGCTGAGACTGATAGCTTGGTCTACTATGCTATTATCAGCCTGAAAAGCCAGAAGCAATCAGCTATATACCATGTGCAGAGCTTTACTCTATGACATATAGACTTTTAATCATATCTTAACAAAACAACTCTCATATTTCAGTATTTTCTAAAGTGAGTGATAAATGATAAGTGGAAAAGGAAGTTCAAAGAAAGTGTGTATAAGAAAAATATTTGAAGTGTAATTTGTAGTCACAACTAGTAAAACCATAGCTTTTTATCTACTATTCACATAAAAAATACGCTAGTTGATGCATAGTAGGAGAATATATAATACAAATGCTGATGATTTATTCTCAGGAGGAACTTGAACTCCAGTTGAGTTCTTCCTGATCTTTTTTCCCCTCCTCTCTGATACCTGTCTTCAGATGAGTCACATCTAATAAGCAGACTTAAAGTTTGATTCTCTAAGTCATTGTTCCTCAAATTAATTAATCCATATAGTTTTAATAAACATAAAAATATTGCTTCCAAATTGTTGATATGCTTTGCCTTTCAATCTTCTGATAATGTTATAGAAAATATATTTTTTTCCAAGCTTATTTGCCATTTTCACCAAAACCTTTTCATCAAACTAAAAAAATGTAAAGATTTTTCTGTCTACAGAAGAAAATCCAATGCTAGTTTTATCATAAAGAGGGCAATTGACAGTTCTTGTCAATTTTATATTGAGCATATTGAGAATTAAAATAGTAGGGTTGACTATATATTTTCTTGCTTTTGATAGAATATTGCATGAGATAATTAAATTACTGGCTCATAGATGAATCTCAGTAAATATTTATCTCTTTGGAAGAGAGTGACTATTGGTATCATTAATTTTATAAGCTACCTGTTCTTAAAATGTATGATGTCATAAATAATATTTCAATGAACATCTTTGCATACAAATTTTTGTCAAATTTTTACTTTTTTTTTTTTCTTGGAATTTGTTCCTGAAACTTTTCCATGAAATCACAAGGTCAAGGATATAAATTTTTTTTTTTTTTTGGAGATGTCACCCAAGTTGGAGTGCAGTGACACAATCTCGGCTCACTGCAACCTTTGCCTCCCAGGTTCAAGCCATTTTCCTGCTGCAGTACCCCAAATAGCTGGAATTACAGGCACATGCCACTATGCTCAGCTAATTTTTTGTATTTTTTTTTAGAGACTGGTTTTCACTGTGTTAGCCAGGATGGTCTCGATCTCCTGACCTCGTGATCTGCCTGCCTTGGCCTCTCAAAGCACTAGGATTACAAGCATGAGCCACCATGCCTGGCCTCTGTTTTTCTAATAGATAGAAATATCATAAATCAGAGGCATTGATTTATTTGACCAGCTTCTATAGAAAAAATATGAGTAATTATTCAATCTGAATTATGATTTTTAAAGCTGTTGCCTTTTCCATTATAAGAGTGGATTAGCTAATTAAGTATTGCATTAATGTAAAATTGTAAACAGATTAAAAAGAATATGGAAGACATTGTAAAATACTTAGAAAATTCCAAATAAAAATAAGATAAGCCAAAAAACTAGTACTGAGAAAATGAAAAATAATTAACAAAAAAAAAATTATTAAAGGAAGAAAAATTGCTGTTCATTGTGAGATTTAAAATATAGAGAATTAGTATATATATTAAAATATATATATATAGAGAGAATTAATGTGTAACATTAAATTAAACGAATTATCCTAGAGAACACCAGAGAGAAGATAAGAAAAGGAAAACAACTGGAGCAACGTAATTGAATGGATCGTGCATAACAGTCTCAGTACAGGCTGCAACTCACTCTCACTGTGATTTTTGGTAAGCCATTTAACCTCTGCCTTATTTTTCCCACATGTAAAAAGTAGAAGTTCTAATAATGACTTTCCTTACAATATTATGGGGAAGTTTAATTAGGTAATGTTCTCTAGGAGCTTTGAAGATTAAAAGCCTTAAATAGTGCTAAGTATAAAATACAAAACCAAAGAGATGCAATCAGAAGTTATACAAGTCAGAGAGATGAAAGGAGAAAAACACATTTATAATAGAGATGGACGTTAAAGTAGGGGAAGATATGAAGGAGCAGAGGTGATGAGCTGGGAAAAAAATTAACTTCAAATATCACATGGAATCAATTATATTTTAAAAGATGCTGATATGTATTAATTCATTAAAAATATAAGATTCTGAAAATGTACATCAACATTATTTGTACTGCATAAAAAAATGACTATTTTCTTTGCAAGGTTATAAAATGTGCTGTATTCATCATATCTATCACTTCCAAAGCTGTCTCCTTTCATTTTTGTCAAATCTACTTTTAGGTGTCACCTGCCTATCCAGTGTGAGACCTTTGTTTCCAGATTCCACTTATCCCTTTCATCTACTCTAAATGTGTGAGATTTACAAAGTCAACCCAAAATAAGATGGATGGCACTCAGTGACCACAAAGGGCTTCAATGAACTGTGAAACAGAGAAATGAGCCAGGCTCTAGGAAGAAAAGATTGGATGGACTAAGAAACTAAAGCCAGTCAGGGTAGTGAGCTTTACTCTATAATTTCTTCCAATCAAATGAGAATTTAAAATAGTAAAAAAAAAAAAAAAAAAAAAAAAAAAAAAAAAAAAAAAAAAAAAAAAAAAAAAAAAAAAAAGACTGAATCACAGATACAGTGGTACTTTAAAATGCTTTGTTTTAACATATATAAGTTAATCTGAATATAAGTTTGGAATATAATTAGCATAGTTAACAGGAGGTACCACACGAACTACAAGTACCATGTGAGTTCTAAGAAGAAACAGAATATTTAACAGTGGATACCACAAAGACAATGACACTGACAGGTCAGAACAGGTGATGGTACATGCCCAGGGTATGTTTGTGCTGAGTAGAACCAATGGTAAAGAAAACTGTAAGGTTGCCTTAGTTTAATAATTTCCAGGATTTCCTTCCTTCCTCCACATACCTGTTCTCTGAATAGTATTCTACCATCTTCATGCTTCCCACTGGTCTTAGATGCAATCACTTTATCATCTTCCTGATCCTGATGCAATGATATCAAAATTTGAATTTCTCCTCGTCTTAAGTTACTTTTATGGAAAACAATGTAATCTAACAAATTAACACAATAAGGCGTCATGAAATTCAGTAACACACTGGTGATATGACCTATCACAACCCATTCAAATTGATAACTCAAATGCAACCGAAGTACAATGAGATAAGCCAATGGAATTCTCTAAAGAAAAAATAGAAGCCTTTGAAGTATTTTGACAGGTATTTTGGAGTAGCAGATTCACTTAGAATCCCTCAAATCAAACGATTATTTTTCAATATGTCTATTTCTCCTTGAGATATTCTACCTAGTAAAATAACTCCTATAAAAATAAAGTTTTTTGAGTCCAATGCTTAGGCCATTTTTTAAATGATTATTTCCCTAATCGTCTACTTTTCTTGAAATTCACTTTACAGTTAGTTTTGTACTTTCTTATCCCACCTTCTGGATTATGAATGATAATATCGTATCTGATTCATCATTGTATGTTATACTAATGAATATAGTATGACAGGTTAGGTAATTAATCTATATTATGAATATGGCAATAAGCCCCTAATAAATTTTTTTTTTTATTTTTAATGTTTGAATGATGCAATGTATGAAGGATAGGTGAAGGAAACAGGTATTATTCAGGAAACTATCTCTTGGTGTTACCGAAAACAATTTAGGATATCAATTAAATCAAACTGAAACACTTTTTAAGACTGTAATAGAGTCTTTTGGCATGTTGATATGCTAAAACTCAAACTCAAACTTCTCAGCAAGCAACTAAATTTTACAGGGTCTTGACTAAAGTATACACTTCATCTTTAGCAGTCAGTTTGTGCACTTAGGTGCCCAGAGCAGGCATTTTAGTCAAAATAGATTTTTTGCCATTTCTTTACTATGCTATTACATTTCTCTGCATTTTGAATACAGTTACCACACTTCCCTCTCACATACCTGTCCACATTTATGTTCAATAGTGCTCCTATGAAACATTTTCATTTCCCTCTTAATGCATTTCATCTATTTTATGTTATTTGTGGTTTATTTCTCTCAAGGACAAGGATCATGCCACATCCATCTTGGATCATCTTACATCTTTTAGCAGAGTATCTGTGACGTGGCCTCCCTTGAGAACATCAGTGTGGGCTCATCTTCAGTAATGTCAGTCATCAGATTTCAAGGAACTAAAGAGACTGAGCCAAGTCCTGCTTTGAATGAATGATTTCATATAGACTCACCCTGAGACCAGCAGTCTCCTGAAATTACCTCAAAAGCAAGAAGTGATATAAAGGTAATAAGCCTATACTAAATTCAGAGAAATAGAAATTATTTTTAATGAATGAGAAAATTATAGGTGTTTTTAAAAGCTGATTAAATATCTGAAATAAGTATTTAAAAGAGAATTTTTAGAACAAGGCATAACTATGCCAAGGGGTTCTGAGTATGATTACAATAAACAAAAACAAACACTCGATTAATATACTTATCTAAGCAGCTAATTTCCTCCTAGAAGGAAAATGGCACTTAATTAATTTGGCTGAACAAGACTTCTAACTGTGAATTCTCAGCTATGCTGCTAATAGGGTCACCTAAAAGATCAGCTAGAAAAAGCAGAAATTATTAAAAGGAATAATTGGGAAAAAAAGAAAAACACGTATACCAAGGAATTCCTAATTAGTAGCCTTTACTTCATAAAGTTATTGTCCTGTTTAAAATGCATTATTAGAGTTAGCTACTGAGAGGATAACTAGTAGAAAGGGAATTGGATTAAATTTAAGAAGTTCATTAAGGTCCAGTTGGTCTGAAAGGAACCTGCCATCTTTTGCTTTTGCTTCTCTCTGGCGCCATCCAACATTGCTCTGCTAGCAGGTACAAAGTGGCTCACCTTTGAATCTTGCTCTTTCTGTAAAGATGTAAAATAAGGATAGTTGGATTGATGTAAAATGAGGATAGTTGGATTGATAAAAACATATAAAAGGAAAGAAAAACTGCTACCCATGTACAGGAGCCATTGAAATCATTTTGCCGAATGTAATGTTTTAGAAAATTTCAGAAGAATATTTTCAGCAATGATAGCAAATGCCTTGCTTTGATGTTAGTTCAGAGATATCCAGCTTTACTGGTCAATGTCATAGAGTATGTCTAAATCAAATTCAAAACATTAAAGTGAACAAAATACAAATGCAAGTAAATTCCATTGACAATTTAGCATTGGGATCTACATTTTAAGACTTTACTGCTAAAAAAAATTAGGTCAACTACGTCTGTAAATTAAACGTGTATTTGGATAGATTTTGGATGTAATAATTGTAGAGTGACAAGGTAACTTTTCAACACCACCAGATATTTTCTTTTTGACACTGTTTTATAGCTATGCCACCTAAACATATTTGTTCAGCATGTAATAAGAAATGTATAGCATTTATGGTGAATCAGATGTGGCAGTATGAGAGTCAAAAGGCTATTTGTACAGTAAAGTACATTTGCTTAAAGTGAAGCTCTAGGACTATAGAAATATTCATTATGAAGCAAAAAAAGAAAATCCATTGCAAACTCTGCAACTCCCATCTGAGGCAATAAATAGTAATTGCACTCATCTATTATATTACTAAGTGTTGCTGCATTATATTCCTCTTTCACTGAGGCAACTCAAAGACTTAAGATGCTTATAGAAATAACCAAGAGAAAAGAAAAGCTTTGGAGAGTATAACAAGGTTCAAAATTGAAGAGAAATCATTGAAAAGAGACTTTTGTTTGTTTGTTTCAGGAAAATAGAAGAGGTAATTCACCACTTAAATTACAGCTTATTCGGAAATTCTAGCAATTTAAACAAGATATGACATAATGCTTACCTAAGGCTTTCTTTCTACCATGCTTAGCTCTAAATAATCAACTTACCACAAGGAAAGTCTGATCTGAATTTAGAGAGGGTTCTTATATCCCTCAAACACATACAGTAGTGATAGAGGTACGGAATAACAACCATAATATGGCAAGTCCCTGTATTTGCCGTGTGCAGCTATGATGTGATTCTTGAAATCATCTATAACCCACATAATTATGTGAGCCAATTGATGACAAAAATAGATATACTTTGTGAAATATTATGCATGAGCTATTAACCACAGATGCACATACATTGTAATTAATATTTACCAGCAATGGAAAAATAAGTAGGTAGTATTTTGGTTCAGATTTAAATAAATTCTTTTTAAATGCAACTAAGTCATGCTTGGAAAAGCAAAATGTTCTGTATGGAGTGCTAACTCTGTGTCTGACACATTTCTATGATGATAATCTATTGTGAACATTTTTTCACAGGAGTAAGTACAATTTTAAATAAAATCATTGTTATCTTTTTCCTGCTATTAAATGGTATAGTTGTAATTTATGCCATTTAGCAATTTTTCTCTCCAGGAAAGTTAGGTAGGTGGTTTCTAATTTTATCATACTGTAACAATGTTCTTGTTAGTATTGTCAGGAGGAAAAAAATAAGTTTATTTTATACCTGCATGGAGAAGTGTGGGGCAGTTCCTAGGAGTCAATTTGTTATAAAAAAAGATTGTGTGCATTTAAAAAATGTATAGGTATTAGAAAATTTTCCTCAAAAAAACCTTATCCTTTTTCTAGCCACATGACTGATGATATTATGTTCTACTCATGTCTAAGGAAGTGTCTCACTGAAAAGGATTTAAGCATAATTTTTCCAATTTACACTCACCAATCCTAGTAGAGTTATTTACTCAAAACCAATCTGCTGAGTTAGGATTTTAAATAAATTCCTTATAACTTGAATTATAGTCTGGCGATTTTATACTCTGCTATTCCTTTCCTTCCTACTGCCTCGTGTATCAATCTTATTTTCTATATATGTGCCAGTCTTCTCTACAAGAAAATAAAATCCTGATTTTTATCCTGAGTGTTTTATTCACCTTTATTTTCCCTTCAGTTCCTAGCACAATGTTTTAAAACTTCTAACTACTAAGCAAATGTTTGCTGAATAAAAATTAACCATGGAGAATATATACATACACTGTATGTATGTATATTTATATATATCCATATCCAACATATCAATGTGGATATATATGTGTGTTAATTTACATGTCAACATATAAACTGCTGTAACAGTTTATAAATTCATATGCATATTCATATATAATTTAACACTACAGTGATTTTTCCTTTCTCAGTCACATGCTGAATAATTTAAGAGATACTAAGTTTCAAATCTAAGAATGCTAAACAGAAATGATATCTTTGTTTTAGGGGATTTTTTCTGAATATGAAAAGACAATCAATGCCACCTTAAATGTTTCTATCTTCAGAGGAGACAAATTTAGATAAAAAGAAAAATAGCTTACAGTATTTTATTAAATGAAATAAGTTTGATGGTAATGAATTCACTGGAAGTGTAATGCAGACCATTTCATACTAAACACCCAATACATATTTTGCTTTTGTATAAATTTTGCTGGCTCTGCATACCTGGATAGAAACTGATAGTAACTTCCCAGCATCATCTTCTGGGCTTGCTTGGAGAACAGCTGTGATTTTTCTACTATTACAGCTGATGGTTGACAGCTAATCCTAATGGGAAAGCAATGTGGCATTTGCTAATCCTAACAGAGAAGCTAAACCAGTTTCACTTTCAATCTGAAAACCCAGAATCAGATTAGTTTTTTTTTAAACAAGACGCCACTCTCAATTTTATTCTGGTAAATATAATATCCAGTATGTTTATCTGTGAACATAAATATTTCAAGTCACCTGCTCTGTTTAAGAACGCGTTTGAAGTTATTTGCCCCTATATTATTTAAATGAGTCATTTTCACAAGTGTATTTAATAGTCCCACAAAATGTATCACAAACTATTAAAAAAGTGACAGCTATTTTTAAACTACCACTATATTCTTTTTTCTTAAAATTTTAGATTACATGATGATGTTTAAAAATCAAATTAATACATATAAATTCATATATTGTTTTCAAAATTGGGTTTACAAGAAGAATATTGTATTAGGAACTAGATAGCTAATTTATATAGTTATTGATAAAAAGTCATTGGCAACTATGATTTGATAATATTTCATATTTTAGGAAATATTTTATCATATATATCATGGAGAAATCCACAAATATTTCTATATTTATTAGAATATACATTTTGGCATTGCTTATGATGTCACCTGCATTGTGAAAGGATTGGGTCAGATTCATGGAAGAGCTGACTCACACTGGCCTAGCACTAGAGCTGATTATTAAACCTTCAAGTACTTTACCAGACAGTTGGTAGCTTAAAATGGGCCATATTGGGAGTATTTACACCATGGAAGTTAGCAAACAATACAGCGTCACTCCACTCAACCCATACCATTGTAAATATTTATCAGGACACCACTGGGTTAGACTTTTTTCTATAATCCTTGCTATTAACAAAATTCTAGAATTGATTTTCTTCTGATATCTTCAAGTATACAATAGTTACTATCCCAGAACAAGGAGAGTTGAGATTTAAACACAAGCTTACCTATTAGAAAGTAGTCACTTACGCTATATATATCTTTTTCCTTTTTCAGTTCTTTGTTTTTGATTTTATAGTTACTGTTTTCAGCTTTGATATTAGATTCAGGAGACACATGTACAGGATTTTTAACTGGGTATCTTGTATTACTAATGTTGAAGGTATGAATAATCCTGTCAGCCCGATACTGAGCACAGTACCCAATAGAGCAGTTTTCAAACCTTGCCCACTCCCTACCGCCCCCATCTAGTAGTCCCCAGTTGTAGTACTGCCATCTTTATGCCAACGAGTACCCACTATTTAGATCCCACTTATTAGTGAAAACATGTGGCATTTGGTTTTCTGTTCCTATGTTAGTTTGCTTAGGGTAATGGCCTCCAGTTGCATCTACGTCGCTGTAAAGGTAATAATTTCACTATTATTATGGCTATGTAGTATTCCATGGTATATATAGACCATATTTTATTTTTCTAATCCACCTTTGAGGGGCACCTAGGTTGATTCTATGCCTTTCCTATTGTGAATTGCGACGTGATGAAAACATGACTGCAGATGTCTTTTTGGTTAAAAGGATTGTTTTCTTTTGGGTATATACCAAATAATGAGATTGTTGGGTTTAATACTAGTTCTGTCTGAAATTCTTTAAGAAATCTCCAAACTACTTTCCACAGTGGCTGAAGCAATTTACATTCTTATTAACAGTGTATAAGCATTTCCTTTTCTCCACAGCCTTTCCAATGTCTGTTGTTGTTGTTGTTGTTGTTTTTGACTTTTTAATAATATCAGTTCTGACTCAGGTGAGATAGTGTCTCATTTTTATTTTAATTTGCATTTCTCATGATTCCTAATGTGGCACTTTTTTAATATATATGTGTTAGCCACTTGTATGTCTTCTTTTGAGATGTGTGTGTTCATGTCTTTTTCCCACATTTAATGGTGTTGGTTTTTATGCTTGTTGATCAAATTTCTTACAGATTCTAGACATTAGACCTTTGTTGTATGCATGGTTTCTAAATATTTTCTCCCATTCTGTAGGTTGTCTGTTTACTTTGTTGATAGCTTTCTCTTTTTTTGTTCAGAAGGTCTTTAGTTTAGTTAGGTCTCACTTATCAATTTTTGTTTTTGTTGCAATTGCTTCTGAGGACTTAGTCATGTATTCTTTCCCAAGGCCAATATCCAGAATGGTGTTTCCTAGGTTTTTTTTTTTTTTTTCTTTTATGATTCTTATAGTTTGACATGTCACACTAAAATATTTAATTTATCTTGAGTTAATTTTTGTATATAGTGTAAGGTAGGGGTCTAATTTTATTCATCTGCCTATGGTTAGCTAATTATCCCAGTGCAACTTACTGAATAGAGAGTCCTTTCCCCATTGCTCTTTTCTCAACTTTGTCAAAGATCAGATAGCTGTAGATGTGTGAGTTTATTTCTGTGTTCTCTCTGTTGTTCCATTAGTTTATGTGTCTGTTTTCATGTAAGTACTTTGCTGTTTTGGTATTGTAACCTTATCATATAGTTTGAAATTGGGTAATGTAATGCTTCCAACTTTTGTTATTTTTGTTTAGGATTGCTTTGGCTATTTGGAATCATTTTTGGTTCCATATGAATTTCAAAATAGCTTTTTCTAATTATATGATAAATAATATTGGTAGCTTAATAAGAATAGTGTTGAATCTGTAGATTGTTTTTAACAGTATGGCCATTTCAACGATATTGATTCTTCTAGTGCAGGAACATGGAATGTTTTTTTCCATTTGTTTGTGTCATTTCTGATTTCCTTCAGCAGTGTTCTGTAGTTCTATGTGTAGAGATCTTCCACATGTTGATTAGATGTATTCCTTGGGGTGTGTGTGTGTGTGTGTGTGTGTCTATTGTACATTGAATTGCATTCTTGATTTAGCTCTTATTTTTAACATTATTGATATATAGACATGTTACTCATTCTTGTACATTGATTTTGTATCTGAAACTTTCCTGAAGTCTCTTATCATTTCCAATACTCTAATAATAGAGTCTTTAGGGTTTTCTCAGTATAGGCTTATGTCATCCATGAAGAGAAATAGATTTTCTTCTTTTACTATTTGGATTCCTGTTATTTCTTTCTTTGCCTGATTGCTTTGGCTAGCACTTCCAGTACTATGCTGACTAGGAGTGATGAGAATGGAGGGTTTTCTCAGTATAGGCTTTTGTCATCCATGAAGAAAAATAGATTAACTTCTTCTTTTACTATTTGGATTCCTATTATTTCTTTCTTTGCCTGATTGTTTTGGCTAGCACTTCCAGTACTATGCTGACTAGGAGTGATAAGAATGGCATCCTTGTTTTGTTAAGAGTCATCAAGATTCCAAGTTGTACCTATTCAGTCTAATGTTAGCTGTGGGTTTGTTATAGATGGTTCTTGGTATTTTAAGTTATGGTCTCTTGATGTCTGGTTTCTCAAGAATTATTATATAGAAAGGATGTTGGATTTATCAAATCATTTTTCTACATCTAATGCGATAATGGTATCTTTTTTTCTTTTTAATCCTGTTTATGTGGTGAATTACACTTATTGATTTGCTTTGTTAAAACAGTCTTCCAGTCCTGGAATGAAGCCTACTTTACTGTGGTGAATTAACTCTTTATATACTCTTGAATTCAGTTTACTAGTGTTTTGTTGAAGACTTTTGCATCTATGCTCATCAGGGACATGTGGTTTTCCTTTCTCAATGTGTCTTTGCCAGGTTTTGGTATCAGGATGATGTTGGCTTTGTAGAATGAGTTAGAGAGGAGTCCTTCGTCTTCAATTTTTTAATCAGTAGAAATTTTTGCTACATTCTACTAAATATTGTACTGAATTTTACCAATTCAGTAGAATTGGTACCAGCTGTTCTTTGTATGTCTGTAAGAATTTCGCTCTGCAGCCATCTGGTCTGAGGTTTTTTTTTGTTAGTAGGACTTTTATTGCTGATTCAGTTTTAAAACTCGATATCGGTCTATTCAGTGTTTCAATTTATTTCTGATACAATCTTGAGAGATTGTGTGTTTCCAGGAATTTATACATTTCCTCTAAATTTTCTAGTTTCTATGCATATAGGTGTACATAAAAGTTTCTGAGGATCTTTTATACTCTGGAATCCATTGTAATGTCACCTTTATCATTTAAGTACCTTTGTCCTTGTGCTTATTTGGAACTTTTTCTTTTTTTTTTTTTTCTTTGTTAATCTAGCTAGCAGTCTATCAAGCTTGCTTAGTTGTTCAAATTTTCAACTTTGGTTTCATTGATTTTTTGTAGGTATTTGTATGTCTCAATTTCATTCAGTGATGCTTTAATTTTAGTCATTTCTTCTGCTAGCTTTGAGTTTAGATTGTTTTTTTCTAGTTCCTCTAGGTGTAATGTTATGTCATTAATATGAGATCTTTTTTTTAAGATGAGTATTTAGAGCTATAAACATTCCTGTTAACACAGACATTTTAGTATATTGAGTCTCTGTTTTCATTTATTTTAAATAATTTTTTGATTTCTGCCTTAATTTTGTTGTTTACCCAAACGTCATTCAGAAGCAAGTTTTCTAATTTCCATACAATGATGTGGTTCTGACAGACTTTCTTGGTATTGATTTCTATTTATATTCCATTGTGGTCAGAGAATATGGTTGGTATGATTCCAATTATTTAAAATTTTATTGAGATTTGCTTTAGGGTGAACGTGCTCAATCTCGGAGTATGTTCCATGTGCAGATGAGATGAATGCATATTCTGTGGTTGATGGGTGGAGTATTCTATGTTTGTCTGTAAGTTCCAATTAATCATGTGTTAAGTCCATAATTTCCTAATTTTCTGCCTCAATGACCTGTCTAATGCCATCAGGTAGTGATGAAGTCCTTTACTATTATTATGTGGCTAAGTCTTTTTGTAGGTCTAGAAGTTCTTATTTTGTGAATCCAGGTGCTCCAGTGTTGGCTGGATATATATTTAGGATTGTAAAGTCTTCTTGATGTATTAAACCCTTCATCACTATGTAGTGCCATCTTTGTCACTTTTTACCATTATTGGTTTAAAGTCTGTTTTATCTGTTATAAGAATCGTGACCCCTGCTCTTTTTTATTTTCTGTTTTCATGATAGACCTTTCGCCAATCCTTTGCTTTGAGCCTATGGGTGTTTTGAAATGTGAGATGGGTGCCTTGAAGATTGCAGATGAATGGGTCTCTTTTTTTTTCTTTAATTCAACTTGCCATTCCATGTCTTTTAAGTGAGGGTGTTTAGAACATTTACATTCAAGGTTCATTGATATGTAAGGTTTTGATCTTATCATGAATTTGTTAGTTGGTTGCTTTGTAGTTTCCATTGTGTGGTTGCTGTACACCATCTCTAGTATATGTATTTAAGTGTACTTTTGTGGTAACGTGTATCATTCTTTCTTCCTCATGTTTAGAACTCTCTTAAGGATCTCTTGTTAGTCCTGTCTAGTGGTAACAAATTCTCTCGGCCTTGTTTGTTTAGAAAAGCTTTTATTTCTCCTTTGCCTTTAGAGCTTAGTTTGGCAAGATACAAAATTCTTGGTTAAAATTTCTTTTCTTTAAGAATACTGAAAATTGGCCCCCAGTCTCTCTACTGGCTTGTACGGTTTCTGTTGAGAAATCCACTGCTGCCTGAAGGAATTTCTTTTGTATGTAATCTGACTTTTTTTCAATAGCTGCCCTTAAGACTTTTTCTTTAATGTTGACCTTGAACACTCTGCTAACTATATGCCTTGGTAATGTTCATGTTGTATACTATCTCTCCGGTTTCTCTGGATTTTTTTTTTTTTTTTTTTTTTGTATCTGGATGTCTATATGCCTGGGAAGATTAGAAGATTTTTCTTGAATTATTCCCTCAAATATGTTTTCCAGGTTATTTACTTTTTGTCCTTCTCTCTCAGAAATGTCAACAATTTGTAGGTTTGATCACTTTATATCATTCCACATTTTTCAAAACTTTTGTGTATCTTTTAAAGTTCTTTGGCTTCATTTTTGCCTGACTGGGTGAGTTTGAAAGTCTGGTCTTCACACTAATATTATTTCTTCTGCTTGGTCTAGTCTATTGATAAAACTTTCAATTGTATTTTGAAATTTCTCAAGTGAGTTTTTTGACTCTGATTTATTTTCAAAATGTTTATCTCATCTTTCATTTCCTGGATTGCTGTAGAAGTTTTTTTTGTGATTTGCAAGGTTATCTTGCAACTGGCTGAGCTTCCTTGCAACCCAAACTTTGAATTCTTTATCTGTTATTTCCGAGTTTCCATTCTTGTTAGCAACTGTTGCTGGAGAGCTAGTGTGACCCTTTGATAGTGTCACCACATTCATATTTTTCATTGTGCCAAGATTTTTGCACTGGTTTCTTCTCATCTGGGGATGCTGGCACTTCTAATTTTTATAATTATTTTCATGTGAGCAGAATTTTTTCGTTGTCTTTCTTTTCCTATAATATTATTTATCTTTCATTTTCCCTTTCTCCCCTACTTCCCAACTAGGGGTACAACTGTAGAGAATGCTGGGCAGGGTCTTTTGGTTTTGTTTCTCTGGCCTTATTAACTTATTTCTGCAGGTTTTACATTGGGCTGTGCTCTTTGGTCTGTGAGCCATTTGTTGTTGCTTATAGGAAGGAACTGGCTGTCCCAACATGGCTGTATATATATATTTGATTCTAGTTTACTGGAATAAGCTGTTTGTTGCCTCAGGCAATAGGCTGATGCATGGATACACAGGGTTCTGAGCTTCCTCTTCAGCTCTGGGGGTCTAGGGGTTATGATGGGTAAGGCTGGACTGGGCAGGTTTCCTTGTAGGTTCTTTGATGGAAGGCACAAGCACCAATGCCAAAGGAAAATCCACAGGTGACCACCAAGTACCCAGAAGTCTGCCTAGGCATGGAGCTGAGTAACCTCGTTGGCCCCAAGTTCTCTGTATGAGGATGAGGGTGGCTAAAATTCTAATCCAATAGAATGTGTGCTCCAGATTCCTGGAAGTGGGCCTGGGCATATAGTGGAAAGGGCTCTCCTGTACCAAGGTATTTGCACAGGAGGAGTGAGGCAACTCAGGCTGCTGAACTAGTCAAGCAGGTGTTATAAATGCCTGAAAATATACCTGGACATGTAGTAGAGAGGGCTCTCTTACACAAGAATCTCTGTATAGGAAGGATGGGTGACTCAGGCTGCTAACTCAGGCAAGCAGGTGATATGACTGCCTGGAGATCTGCCTGGGCATGGAGTAGAGATAATCTTGTTGTACCACAATCTATGTTTAGGACGAGTGGGGTGGCTTACGTTGCTGACACAAATGAGTAGATGGTTGGAATTCCCAGAGATGTGCTGGGCATGAAGCAGAGAGCACCCCATTGCACCACAATCATGCCCAGGAAGGGTGAGGTAGTCCAGGAAAGTGTGTACTCCAAATTGCTGGATTTACGCTTGTGAGTGGAGTAGAGTGGGCTCTGCTGCAACATGATCTCAGGAGAGCAGGCTTGGGTACCCAACAATGGCACATGCTAAGTTCCAGGTCACTAAGCTGGCCCTGGTTGCAAATCTTGCTCCCCAGAAAAATCTGCAACTGTAGCAGCTCTCCTCCCACCCCGGGCCTGCAACTGAGGATAGCATAATTCCACACCTACTCCTGAGGGGCTTTCCACAGTTCTGGCTATGGCGGCCCCTATTCCACTCCAGAGCAGGAATATCAGTCTCTGGACCAAGACTAAAATATCTGCATGCCCACACTGCTAGGTTGACAAAGAATGTCTGATTTTTATGTGTATACATTAAAAATGGCAACCTGCTCTCAGTACCTGGTCTGGAAAAATGTTTGCAGTTTTTCCTCTCATCCTTCCCTCACAGCATCTCCAAGCCTCTCCCCAAGTTAGCTGTATGGCTTGGGAGAAACAAAGTGCTCTCCTTCTGCCCCAGTTGTGTGGATCCCCAGTGGAAAAACGAGTGACAGAGAGAGTGACTCCTTGCCTACTGGGGCTTCACTTACTTTTATCAGCCAGGCACAATCACAGGAGCTGTTTGCTGGGGTTCTCCTCCCTGTGATCTTGAGTATCCTTCACAATTCCAGTGGATTCCTATTTTCCTTCTTGAATTAAAGCTAACAGAGTTGATTTTTCTGTACTATCTTGCTATTTCCAAGTGGCTGAGGCCTGCTAAAACCTCTTATTTGCTATCTTGGAAAAAAAGAAAACTGTACTGTTATTTCTTAGACTAATGAGGAATAAATTTTAAAAGTTTCGGCAATTGGTTGAAGACCCAATGGCACAAAGGGGTTTCTGCTGTCATGGATATTTTAGTCCAAGTGTGTTCATATTTTTCTTCTTTCAATTATGCAGAATCAAAAAACATATAAATAAATATTCAATAGTGTTCAAAATGGTTTTTATTAAATATTTGAATGAGAACGTACAATCTTGCTTAAATAACATTATGTAGTCTAGATATTATATTCCTGGTCTTCAGTTTCAAAACTCATTTGTAAAATAATAAAATTTAAAATAGATTATATCTAAAGTTTCTTCTATCAGCAAAAATCTATAGTTCTTTGGGTCAAAATGATATTTATAATATCCTGAATATATCTTTAGCATTCTTATACATTTTGGATAATTTTTATTAGTGATGCCTATATTTTAATTCAGCATATATTGACCTATTGTCAGTGGGGAAGATATTTGTTTAGATATTTTATACAAAACTAGAAGTATAGGACTTTTGTAGAAGTTTATCTGCAGCACTACTGCCTAAAATAAGATAAAACTGTTAGCTGTTTAACTGGACTAGCCTATTTTTAGAACTGAAAGACCATTTCAATGGCTTGTAAGACCTAACACCATAAAAGCCCTAGAAGAAAATCTAGGTAAAACCATTCAGGACGTAGGCACAGGCAAGGACCTCATGACTAAAACACCAAAAGCACTGGCAACAAAAGCCAAAATAGACAAATGGGATCTAATTAAACTCAAGAGCTCTGGAGTTTAATTAGATCCCATTTGTCTATTTTGGTTTTTGTTAGTTGGCAATTCACTCTAATGATTGTTTTTTCTGTTAGTTACCAATTCACTTTAATGGTTGTTTCTTCACAGTGAATTGGCAACTAACAGAATGGGAAAAAAAATTTGCAATCTATCCATCTGACAAAGGGCTGATATCCAGAATCTACAAAGAACTAAACCAGATTTACAAGAGAAAAACAAGTCCATTAAAAAGTGGGCAAAGGATATGAACAGACACTTTACAAAAGAATGCATACATGAGGCCAACAAACATGAAAAAATGCTCATCATCACTGATCATTAGAGAAATGCAAATCAAAACTACATTGAGATACCAATTCACACCAGTTAGAATGGCGATCATTAAAAAATCTGGAGACAAGAGATGCTGGAGAGGATGTGGAGAAATAGGAATACTTTTACACCATTGGTGGGAGTGTAAATTAGTTCAACCATTGTGAAAGACAGTGTGGTGATTCCTCAAGGACCAGAAATAGAAATTCCATTTGACCCAGCAATCCCACTACTGGGTATATATCCAAAGGATTATAAATCGTTCTACTATAAGGACACATGCACACGAATGTTCATTGCAGCACAGTTTACAATAGCAAAGACCTGGAACCAACCCAAATGCCCATCGATGATAGACTGGACAGGGAAAATGTGGCACATATACACCAAGGAATATTATGCATCCAACAAAAACAATGAATTCATGTCCTTTGTAGGGACATGGATGAACCTGGAAACCATCATTCTCAGCAAACTGTCACAAGAACAGAAAATCAAACACCGCATGTTCTCACTCATAGGCAGGTGTTGAACAATGAGAACATACGGACACAGGGAGGGGAGCATCACACACTGGGGTCTTTGTGGGAACTGGGGGAGGGACAGTAGGGGCTGGGAAGTTGGGGAGAGATAACATGCGGAGAAATGCCAGATATAGGTGATGGGGAGGAAGGCAGCAAACCACATTGCCATGTATGTACCTATGCAACAATCTTGCATGTTCTTTACATGCACCTGAAAACCTAAAATGCAATTATATATATATATATATGTGTGTGTGTGTGTGTGTGTGTGTGTGTGTGTGTATTTATATGTATATATACATATGTATGTGTGTTTTTTTTTTGTGTGTGTGTGTATATATATATATATATGTGTATATAAAAGATAATTCATCATCTCACTTTCTGGACTGTAAAATTTCTTGGGGGAGTTTCAAACCAGGAAACGTTGGCGCTCAGAAAACAATACACCATAATGAAGGTCTTAGAAGCAGCCTAAAAGCAAAAGTTTATCTTTTACCTTCTCTTGCCTTCATGTCTCTCACACATTATTCTCCCCAAGGCTAGCCATAGACACTGAAATCTCTCTTCCCCAGGATGTGTAATAGAAACCAAATGCTTTTTCCTCAAAATCAGTCATAAAACCTGAAAACATTAACTTTTTCCCACCTTTCTTCATAAAAACTGCCCATAAAGAAATTCTCCAACTTACCTTTGTTTGACAGTAAGTCATAGACCATCACTCTAGAGAGGATTCTGTCCCAACCCAGAGGAAGGAATGCTGGAATGCTGCAAGAAAATCCAAAAGGAAATTAACACACAGGTCTTGCCAGCTTTCCCTACTCAGTCTGTTAACATTAGCTCATACCTTTTTTTCCAACCATATTTCTATTCTGCTGTCCATACGTCCTTGAACCTAAGCATAAAAATGGATAGTTTTTCTTTTATCTTTGGGTCTTTATTCTGAAGGTTTCCATGTTACATAAAAAATGATCAAATATATTTGTTTGTTTTTCTCTTGTTAACCTATTTTTTGTTATAGGAGTGCAGCCATGATCCTTATAATGGAAATGAAAGAGATCACATTCTTTCAGCCCCTACAACTATGAATTTGAGTATCAGTTATATTGAAAAGAATTAATTGAATTTAAAGGCATTTATATTCAAGTTTAAGAAAACTGTATATTGCTTTAGATGTTGAGACCCACAGAAAAGAACTTCAATAGGTTTAAAAATTTGTAAAGGCTCTGAAGTTAATAATACTTCAAAGTTTGAAAGCTGTCTACTCTAAGCAGTATAGTTTCTGTAGCATACCATTACATTTTTAATTTTACAATATATACAAACTTTAGAATGATCTCACATTTGGATACAAACCAAAAATTATTTGGTTAAATATTTGATTTTATAAAATTGGTAAATATAATTTCTTTCTAAGATGTACTTTAATGCTTTTAAAAATTTAAACTTTTAATTTGATGAGTGAAAAAATATCGTCCAGAACTTGTTTTTCACTCAGAGTACATATACTTTTGAAAAGCAAGTTAAGTCAATTTCAAGGTTTCAACAGAGTTTTTAAAACACGTTTAAATTTAATCATCATATTAAATAATTTTAACTTACCCAAAATAGAGAAATTAAGAGAGATTTAAATAAAAAATAGCTCCTGGATATAAAATCTAATTCTGCCTCTCTGAGTTCCTCCCTCAAAGATTACTTAAATAGGTGGCCCACTTAGAGTGGAATATAATAATGTCCACTGCTGCCAATTCCCAGAGCATGTACATTAAAAATCAAATCACTGCTGAATTTGAGATTCTGAGCACCCTAATTTTTCTTTTCTTCAAAAAAATATATATATTTTCACATGTTACATATTTATTTTTGCTCTTCCTCCTCCTCCCTCCTCCTCCTTCTCCTTCTCCTTTCTTCTTCTGACAGTTCTGCCCTATCACTCAGGCTGGAGTGCAGTGGTGTGAACAGAGCTCACTGAAGCTTCAATCTCCTGGGCTCAAGCTATCCTCCTGCCTCAGCCTTCTAAATAGCTGGGATCATAGGTGTATACCACCATACCCAGCTGCTTTTTTATACAGGAAGGATCTTGCCATATTGCCTAGGCTGGTCTGGAACTTCTGGCCTCAGGCTGTTATCTCACCATGGCCTCCCAAAGTGTTGGGATTGTAGGTGTCAGCAACTGTTCCTAGCTATCTATTAATTTTTAAACTCAAATTTACTTCCTTATTTTTTCCCCTCCTGTCCTGCTTTTATTGTCTGTTAATCGATGTAAAATTACTGTTCCTCCTGCTGTTTTCAAAGAAGAAAGGGAAGCTTTTAACATATTCTAGTTTCCATAGAAACAAGTTTTGTCCACTGTTGATAGTTGAGCATGTATTCGCATATAAGATAACTTTTAGCTATGTCCTTATAAAGTTAGCTTAGAATACTTGCTTCTCTTTGAACAAACTTTTTGAGTACTTTCAGTTTTCAGGTCTTGTAATAATATGAAATAGCTAAAAAGTAAATAAAGCCTTCACAAGAGTCAGATTCTACTACTGCCATAGATCAAATTTACCAGTATAGCTACTAGATGAGATTAATATGCATGCCTATGTAAATTAGATAGCCATTTGGATATAAATTCCAGCTAATTTGTTAAATATGAAATTAATATGCATTGATATTTAAATTAGGTGGTTATTTGGATATATATTCTAGCTAAAATATGTTAAATGCTTTACTTAGTTTGGTAGAGATGAGAACTATCTTAGTCTAATAATTTTTACAAAATAATCTGTGTGATGAACATAGCAATTAAACTAGAAGAGAGGATACAGAACTTATCTAAAATATATGGTTATTCCATTAAATACATACTATAGCTACCATATGTTATTTTCACCGAGGAAATGATCTGAATGATATTTTAATATTTAATTGTAATATATAGTTTTATTTATAAAAACTTATATTTTGATTTCAAGTAATATTTGATTTAATAAGTGCGTTAACTGTACAGGTTAATATGCATATTGCACAAGGGCATGCTAATATAATTAAAAATTAGCTAAGGAAAAGTTATCATGAAATATTTATAGAATTCTAAGAGCAAAGATTATTTTTGTATTTGCTATGCCTAATATCTGTTTTTCAAAGACACATTTCATACCCATGTTATTTTACAACTTAACTCTTTCCTGGTATAAAGTATTATTTGAATTCAAAGATAATTCTGCATTTAACAAAATGGCTCATAAATCAACATTTACCAAGATCGTTGAGGTTAAGTTTCATATTATTATTTAAAGATTAATGAAAATTTCTTTTTTGAGACAGGGACTCAACAGTTAAGAAGTTAAGCTTTTCTGAAAGACTCATTTGTAACAGTGTCACATCTCTTGCCATTAATTTATTAACAAGATTATTATTTTTAATAAGGAAGTGCTATACAAATTTTCTCTCTCCCTCTCTCTGTACATACATCCTCATCAAATGTTTCAAACTGTTCATTGGTTTTCAAAGAATTTATATTTTAAGTAAATATATATTTTTAATTCTGAAAACTATGGCAAGTTAGAATTGAAAGTGATTTTGTCAAGTTTACTTCTGAGAAAACAGATGTAAGATCTAAGATGATTGAATAGATGCAGCCACGTAGTAAACTCCTACTGAGAGAATAAGATGACTGGAATGCTTTTAACAGATCTTTTGAGGGAAGGCTCTGAGAATAGACAGAAGGAAGACACAGAAGCTGAGATGAAGGGGGAAAATGCTGGGATTCCTGCACAGGGCCACCATACATAAAAACTCATTTTTGGATCTCAGCAGCTTCAGAGAAATAGGTGAGTTGAACTGGAGAAACCCACTCTCACCATGGGCCTCTGGAATACCAGCAGGAGAAGACTCCTAGACCACCACGGACACTCAAGTTGGCAGAAAGAGCTGCTCCTAGAAGTAGTAAGGGCAGCAAGCCAATTGATGTGAGCCAAGATGATTTGATGTGGGAGAATCTGCAGCAAAACTCGGCCAGGGACAGCTATACTCCTAGGCTTGACTTGCTCCCATTGGAGGCCTTAGCCCTAAAAGAACTGTTGGACCTGATCTCTTCAGGGTGGTCTTGCCCATTTGGCAGGGCTAGTCTGACCTGAGCACTCCTTGGTCTGCTAGCCAACTTGTGGGATCCCAGCCTGGCCATGCCTGCTTTCAGGGAAGTCTTGGGTGCCTGGGGGCCTAAACCATAGGTGCTGCACTGGCAGACCATGCCTGACCAGTAAAGGGACCAATGAGGTAACCCCTGTGGCCAAACAAAAGCCTGTCTTGTCCCTCCCCATGCGGCAGTTTCCCCCAGGCCCATGGCAACTTCCCATATTACTTTGGTGGTACACGTCTACCTGGGCAGGTTTTGGTTTCCTTGTCCCACCAGCATGCAAGAGTGTAGTTGCCCTCTGTGCCCCAACCAACCGCCATTGACAATGAAGCCATGGCAGGCACAGAGCCAGCAAACCTCATTACTGACAGTGTCCTGCCCTTGTGCTAACACTGCAAAGAACAGTGGATCTTCCACCACCCTGAATGATCATGCCTGCTTGTGGTGCACAGAGAAGCTACCAGAACTGTACCCACCAGCACCACATTCCCATGTCTATAACACCTCCAGTGCAACTGACCATGTACAAAGTCTGGAAGTGGCCCCTGGTGCCACCACAACTGTGTTACCTCTGCCATTGTGGTGAACACCCACAGAAAAGTAGGCACTCCACCACCCATTAGCCCTTTCCACAGCTACTGTACCTCAAACCCCACTCCAGTAAGATGGAGCTTTGCCATGTTTCCCAGGCTAGACTCAAACTCCTGAGGCTCAAGTGATCCACCCCATTTTGGCCTCCCAAAATGATAGGAATACAGGCATGAGCCACAGTACCCTGCTGAATATTGGACATTCTTAAAGAAAATAAATTTCAAACCAGAACCTCATATTTGGGCAAACTAAGTGTTATCAGGAAAAGAGAAATTAGATTATTTTCAGGTAAGCAAGTACTAAGAAATTTGTGGCCACTAGGCCTGCCTTACAAGAGATCCTGAAAAAAAGCACTAAATATGAGAAGGAAAGACCATTACCAGTCACTACAAAAACACACTGAAATATACAGACCAGTGACACTATGAAGTAACCATATAAACAAATCTGCAAAATCATCGGCTAACATAACGATGACAGGAAGAAATCCACACATATCAATACTAACCTTAAATGTAAATGGGCTAAATACTACAATTAAAAGACAGCGTGGCAAGCTGGATAAATAACCAAGACTCATTGGTTTGCTGTCTTCAAGAGACCCATCTCACATGCAAAGACACATATAGGCTCAAAATAAAGGGATGGAGAAAAATATCCCAAGCAAACGGAAAATAGAAAAAAGCTGAGGTTGCAATCCTAGTTACTGACAAAAGAGACTTTAAACAAACAAAGATCAAAAAGACAAAGAAGGGCATTACATAATAGTAAAAGGTTAAGTCAACAAGAACTAACTATACAAAGTCTATATGCATCCAATGCAGGGGAAGCCAGATTAACAAACCTTTTAGGGACCTTCAAAGAGACTTAGACTCCCCCACAATAATAGTCAAAGACTTAACACCACACTGACAATATTAGAAAGATCATCAGGACAGTAAATTAAGAAATATATTCAGGACCTGAACTCAGCACCAGATAAAATAGACTTGACAGATACCTATACAAGTTGCCATTCCAAAACAACAGAATACACCTTAACCTCATTGCCACATGGCACATACTCTAAAATCAATCATAAAATCAACAGTAAAATACTCCTCAGGAAATGCAAAATAACTTAAATCATAATAAACACTCTTTGATTACAGTGCAAACAAATTAGTTATCAAGATTAAGAAATTCAGTCAAATTCAAACAATTATATGGAAATTAAATAACCTGACCCTGAATGACTTTGGGATAAATAAGGAAATTAAGGCAAATATCAAGAAGTTCTTTGAAACTAGTGAGAACAAAGATAACAGCATAACAGAATCTCTGGGATACAGCTAAGGCAATATTAAGAGGGAAATTTATGGCACTAAATGTCCACATCAAAAACCTAGAAACATCTCAGGTTAATAACCTAACAGCACAAATAAAAGAACTAGAGAACCAAGAGAAAAAAAATCTTAAAACTAGTAGAAGATAAGAAATAACCAAAATCAGATCTGAACTGAAGGATATAGAGACGTGGAAAACCATACAAATAATCAACAAATCCAGGAGCTGATATTTTGAAAAAGTTCATTAAATAAATAGACAATTAGCTAGACTAATAAAGAAAAAAGAAGATTCAAATAAAGTCAATCAGAAATGACAGAGGGATGTTATCACTGACCCCACAGAAATGCAAACAACTATCAGAGAATATTATGAACACTTCTATGCACATAAACTAAGAAAATCAAGAAGAAATGGATAAATTCCTGGACATATACACTCTGTCAAGATTGAACCAGGAACAAATCAAATCCCTGAACAGACGAATAATGAGCTCACAAATGAAGTCATTAATAAATAGCCTACCAACCAGAAAAAGCCCAAAATCAGATGGATTCACAACTAAATTCTACAACATGTACAATGAAGAGCTGAGAGCATTCCTGCTGAAACTATTCTAGAATATTGAGGAAAGGAAATCCTTGCTAATTCAATCTACAAGTCCAGTATCGCCCTGACACCAAAACTTGGCAGAAATGTAACAAAGAAAGAAAACTTTAGACCAATATCCTTTATGAACGTCAATGCAAAAATCCTCAACGAAATACTGGCAAAGCAAATCCAACAGCACATGAAAAAGCTTATTTACCATGAACAAGTATGCTTTATCTTTGAGATTCAGGCTGGGTTCAACACAAAATAATTAATAAATATGATTCATCACATAAAGAGAACTAAAAACAAAAACCACATTATTATATGAACAGATGCAGAAAAGGTTTATAATAACATTTAACATTCCTTCATGTTAAAAATATTTAATTAACTTGGTATTGAAGGAACATACCTCAAAATAATAAGCTATCTATGATGAAACCACAGTCAACATCATACTGAATGGACAAGAACTGGAAGCATCCCCTTGAAAACCAGCACAAGATAAGGATGCCCTCTCTCATCACTCCTATTTCAACATACCATTGGAAATCCTGACCAAGGCAACCAGGCAAGAAAAAATAAAGGGAGCATCTAAATAGGAAGAGAGGAAGTCAAACTATTTCTGTTTACAGATGACATAATCCTATATCTAGAAAAGCCAATTATCTCAGCCCAAAATATTTTTTTTTCACTTTTTAAAAAATATTATTATACTTTAAGTTCTGGGGTACATGTGCAGAATGTGGAGGTTTGTTAGATAGGTATACATGTGCCATGGTGGTTTGCTGCATCCATCCCCTCGTCATCTGCATTAGGTATTTCTCCTAATGTTAGCCCTCCCCTATCTCCTTATTCTCTGCTATCCCTCTGCTAACTCCTACCCAAGAGGCCCCAGTGTGTGATGCTCCCCTTCCTGTGTCCATGCATTCTCATTGTTCAACACTCACTTATGAGTGAGAACATGTGGTGTTTGGTTTTCTGTTTTTGTGTCAGTTTGCTGAGAATGATGGTTTCCAGAGTCATCCATGTCCCTGCAAAAGACATGAACTCATCTTTTTTATAGCTGCATAGTATTCCATGGTGTATAAATGCCACATTTTCTTTATCTAGTCTATCATTGATGGGCATTTGGACTGGTTCATTTCTTTTCACTCTTTATTCTCTAATATTGTCTTCTTGCTTTATTTCATTGAGTTGATCTTGAATCTCTGATATCCTTTCTTCTGCTTGATCAATTTGGCTATTGAAACTTGTGTATGTTCACGAAATTCTTGTGCTGTGTTTTTCAGCTCCATCAAGTCATTTATATTCTCTATTCTGGTTATTCTAGTTGGCATTTCATCTAACCATTTTTCAAGGTTCTTAGTTTTCTTGCATTAAGTTAGAACATTCTCCTTTAGCTCAGATAAGTTTGTTATAACTCACCTTCTGAAGCCTGCTTCTGTCAATTCATTAAACTCATTCTCCATCCAGTTTTGTTCCCTTGCTGATGAGGAGTTGTGATTCCTTGAAGGAGAAGGGGCATTCTAGTTTTTGATGATTTCAGCCTTTTTGCACTGATTTCTTCCCATCTTCGTGGGCTTATCTATCTTTGGTCTTTGAAGCTGGTGATTTTTGGATGTGGGTCTCTGAGTTGAAGCCCTTTCTGTTGATGTTGAAGCTATTTCTTTCTGTGTTTTAGTTTTCCTTCTAACAGTCAGGCCCTTCTGCTGCAGATCTGCTGGAGGTCCACTCCAGTCCCTGCTTGCCTGGGAATCACCCATGCAAACTGCAGAACATCAAGGATTGCTGCCTATTCTTTCCTTTAGTGGCTTTGTCCCAGAAGGTTATCAGATGTCAGCCAGATGTCAGCCAGAGCTCTTCTGTTTGAAGTGTCTATTAGTCAAAATAAACAGGTGTGAGGGAGCCACTTAAGCAGGCAGTCTGTCCCTTATTAGAGCTCAAGTGCTGTGCTGGGAGCTCTGTTGCTCCCTTCATAGCTGCTGGGCAGGGACATTTAAGTCTGCTGAAGCAGGACTAACACTTCCCCTTTTCCCAGGTTCTCTGTCCCAGGAAGGTGGGGGCCTTATTTGTAAGTCTCTGACTGGCTGCTGCCATTTTTTCAGAAATGCCCTGCCTGGCAAGAAGTGAGTTTACTCACAGCCTGCCTCTAAAGGCATTGTTGAGCTGCTGTGGGCTCTGCCCAGTTGCTTTGTAAACTTCAGCAACTTTGTTTACATATGCAAGTTTAGAACCACCTACCAGAGCCTCAGTAATGGTGAATGACCCTCCCCCTATCAAGCTTGAATGTTCCAGGTTGAGCTCAGACTGCTGTGCTGGTTGGAGAATTTCAAGCCAATGGATCTTAACTTTCCGGTTTTCATGGGCTTGGGACCCGCTGAGCTAGATCACTTGGCTCCTTGGCTTTAGCTCCCTTTTTTCAAGGGAATGAGTGGTTCTGTCTCACTGGCATTTCAGGTGCCACTGGGGTATGAGAAAGAAAACAAACAAACAAAAAAAACTGCTTCAGTACCACAGCTGCCCAGTTTTGTGCGAGAAATCTGGAGTGCTGGTGGTGTAGGCACTGGACGGAATCTCCTGGTCTATGGGTTGTGAAGACCATGGGAAAAGCACAGTATCAGAGCCAGAGTGCCGGAGTGTCCAGAAAATCTCCTAATGGCTTCCCTTGGTTAGGAAAGGGAGTTCTCTGGCCCCTTGAACTTTCTGGGTGAGGCAATGCCCCACTCTACTTTGGATTGCCCTCCTTGGGCTACTCCCACTGTCTAACCAGTCCTAATTAGATGAGTCTGGTATCTTGGTTGGAAATGTAAAGATCACTCATCTTCTGGATTGCTGTCACTGGGAGTGCAGACTGGATCTGTTCCTATTCAGCCATCTTGGTGGAAGTCCCTCAACCCAAAAGCTTTTTAAGCTAATAAACAACTTCAGCAGCCTTAGGATACAAAATCAATGCACAGAAGTCACTAATATTCCTACACACCAACAACAGTCAAGTTGAGAGCCAAATCAGAAATGTACTGTCATTCACAATTGCCACAAAAAAAAAAAAAAATAAAATAAAATAAAATAAAATGTCTAGAAATACAGCTAATGAGGGAAGTAAAAGATGTATACAAGGAGAACTACAAAACATTGCTAAAAGAAATCAGAGATTTCACAAACAAATGGAAAAACATTCCATGCTCATGGATGGGAAGAATCAATACTGTAAAAGTAGCCATACTTCTTAAAGCAATGTATAGATTCAATGCTATTTCTATTAAAATACCATTAAGATTCTTTGCAGAACTAGAATAAACTATTCAAAAATTCATATGAAACAAAAATAGACCCAGAATGGCCAAGGCAATTCTAAACAAACAAAAAAAGCTGGAGGCATCAATTGACTTCAAACTATACTACAGGAATCTAGTAGCCCAAACATGGTTGGTACAAAAAATACACATGGATCTATGGAACAGAATACAGACCCAGAAATAAAGCCTTACCCCTACAACTATCTGATCTTTGCAAAACCTGACTAAAGCAAGCAAAGGGAAAAGGATTCCCTAATCAATAAATAGTGCTGGGATAACAGGCTAACCATATGCAGAAGATTGAAACTGGACCCCTCCCTTACCTCATATACAAAAATTAACTCAAGATGGTTTAAAAACCTAAATGTGAAACCCAAAACTATAAAAACCCTAGAAGACAGCCTAAGCAATATCATTCAGTACACAGGAATGGGCAAATTTTAATGATGAAGATGTCAAAACCAACTGCGACAAAAGCAAAAATTAACAAATGGGATCTAGCTAAACTAAAGAGCTATTACCCAGCAAAGGGAACTATCAACAGAGTAAATAGACAACCTACAGAATGGGAGAAAAGATTTGCAAACTATGCATCTGTCAAAGGTCAAAGAACATGAACCAGTTACAGAAACAAAAAACTCTCTTCGTCCTTAGTTCATCGGCATCTCTTTGGGACGTGAAAAATAGCAGCCCAACCCTCAGTTTGGTCCAAGAACATTGTTGCAGATCATCAGTGCTCATTCTTGCCTCCTCATTTTATCTGCTTGTTTTGTTTTCAGTGAGGGAATTAATTACATTACATTGGGCAACCATAATCAGCACCTTTAGATTTCTTATCCTTGTCTCCCACAACTCAGGCAAGAGTGGTTGCCAAAGGAAACAATAAGTTTAAATAGAAGGATAGTATCCTAAATCCTATTTTTGAATCTAGGCTGACCATGTCTGACCAGGAAAGGCATTGAGTAACAATCTTATCTTCTGCTGTTTAAAGTACAGAAATATTGGCTTTTCCATATCTCTGAGTCTCTGATTCTCAGTAATTTAGATTACAGGCTACAGGTAGAGAGAATCTTCCTTCTACGTTGCTTGCAAACTGGCAGATTCTAGCTTGGGCTTTCCTTTTTCTTATAGGATTTTGCTAAAATTAGCAAGAAATGGAGCTCTGTTTTTCTAGCCTCTTCTCATACAGCTACAAGTTTAAAAACACTTGATATGACTCCCAATTATCACTGGTTATAGTTCAAGTTTTTTCCACATGACAAGTATCACTGGCATATCAGCATATGGTGTTTCCTTTCTCTGCCTGTCAGAGCACCAAGACTATTGCAAATATTTTAAACTTTTATTGCTGTGAAACTCCACTACTAGGTACTAATTTCTGAATTAGTGTTTTAGTGTTCGAGCTATACTGCTGAAATCTTACACAAACCAGTATAAAAATGAATTGTTCAGGGTTGGTGAAAATGATATGACCCATAAAAACATTTAGAAATCCAGGTTGTTTTCATTTTGTTCTATTATCTCCAAGTCTTCAGTTCTTGATCACATCATTAATGCTGACTTGCATCCATATCCACCTTTCCAGATCAGAAAAGGGTGCAGAAGAAAATCCATGGTTTTGATACAGAGCTGGCTCATATAATTCTTGCATATACCAGTGCCCTAAAGTGAATACATTGACACATCTACACTAAAAAAGACTGAGAAATATATCTTGCTAGATTATCATCTTGTAACTAAAACTTAGACATTCAATTATTGAAGGGAATAAAGAAATACAAATGCAAGGGAATAATTAGTACTTAAAGCCAAAAATGGTAGTTGTGAATAATGAGAAAACTGAATTACAAATTGCTATTTACAAATAATAATTAAAGCCAAAAACGATAGTTGTAAAAAATAAGAAAATTAAAGATTGCTATTTGCTATGGAAATGCTGTTTTTTTCTTAAAGTATGCTATTTATTATAGTTGAAATACTCTTTTCTTGATCTACTTCATTATGCAATATTCCTCCTAAAAAAAGTACAGTGGTTTTGTTTTAGTATTTCCTATTTTGACAAATACAAGTCCTTCTGAGTGGCATTCTAGCTCTCTGATAACTACTTCTCCACTTGTCTATCTTCATCTCTGAAACAATTTTGCTAAGCTCTAAGTAATACTCATGCATTCCCCACTTTTGTGTTTTTAAGCAAAGACTTTTCCCCTAATATCTCCACGTTCATCTTTAACACTGTCAAAACCTGATTTAAAATTTGTCTTCACAAAGTACCAAATTAACCCTATATAATTTGCCAATTTTCATATCATCACTTTTTGCTATGCTAATTTGGATGTGTATTTAATAATTTTAAAACATTTTAAATTTGCATGCTATCTGATACCTAGACTATAAGCTCTTCAATTACAGGAATAAAGTGCTTCTTTGGAACACACCATTAATATGTAAAACCAATGCAAACATCCCTTGTTATAAAACTATCCTTCACATGAGAGATACGTTAAATTTGTGCAAAATATCACAGTGTTTGGATAGCAGAGTAAG
Organism: Alouatta palliata; assembly: GCA_004027835.1. Lineage (NCBI taxonomy): Eukaryota > Metazoa > Chordata > Mammalia > Primates > Atelidae > Alouatta > Alouatta palliata. Next base: position 33,525 of record PVKV010004313.1, on the reverse strand, counting down.
CACTCTTCCTAGATCTACCATTTAACTTATAGTGTGAGATCCTGAACAAACAATCTGATATTTTGTACTGCAATTGCTGTTACTCTGATGATAAAGTCTAAAGTTCTGTCAGCAGAGAAGTTCCTTAAGGCTAAGTTTGGTGGTGGTGGCATATAGGTTATTTAGTTTTATTATTTAGAATGCTTAATGCTATCCTATTTGTATGTAAAAGTTTATATTATTTATAAGTATTTAACATGCATTTTGTTTGTCATGATATTATACAGCATTGGCATGAATGTCAACTAACTCCTAATGATAGTGCTCAACTGCTTTCTCCTTGGGTCCTTCTCCTTGGGTCTTTAGAGCCATATAAAAAGATAATTCACAAAATAGGCCTATTAAGTACATTTTTAAAAATTTATTTTACTGATGAGAATTATTTCATTAAAGGAATAGATCATGAACTATGACCTAAGGCTCAACAATCTCAGAATACGTAAAATGAAAAGTGAATATTTATCATGCACAGTTCTTACTGACTCAGCACTTTAATGCAGAATAGTTCATATAAAATGGTATGTTAAGATTATTTGAATTCTGATGTCCCCTTCAGCAATAACATTCAGTGATTCATATTATAAAAAGCAAATATTTCTTTATATTTCTAAATATCAGTACTATTTATTCACATTATAATTTTTCTAGATTAATTCAAATAGCATATTAAAAACTGAATCATTTTGAATTAAATATATCTTATGTTTCAAATAAATCTTTTAAAATATACCTTAATCATAGAAGTTTGGATTTTAGTGAGCCTTCTAGAAATACCAAAAATAACTAGCCATCCTGGAAATAAAATTGAGTATTTCTGTTGGCTTCAGATAACAGATATTTCATTTTCTGTTTTTGTGTCCTGAATGTACAATGGTTCTTTGTATACAATGATATTTGTATTATGAGATAATAATAGGGAATATTAATATTTGGGCCTTTACCTAGTATTTTTTTATAAAAATCATTTTTTTTAGTCAGGAGCCAAATTTACATGCCTTCCCTTATGTTATTGGAGGTTCCACGTTCTTCTACTGAACTTATTGGTAAATTATCCCAACTTATAAAATTGGGCTTTTAAAAAAATCCAGAAATTTCTATCTTATAAAAGATGAAAAAGTTGGAAAAACAAGAAATTGTATTTTAATAGACTCATGGCAAGAAATTTGAATCAGATTGTTAAACAATTTATCCACCCAGCACTATCCGATTTCGTGAGCTGTTGCCTATCATTTGTTATAAGCCTGGTCCTTCATCTGTTCCTTAATTCTGCAAGAAATTTCACGTTTCTTAACAAGTTAATTGGAATTGGGTTCTGTACATGTGCAATGAAAGAACCAAAGCAAATCCAATAATTTGTTTGTATTTTTTTTTTTTTTACTTTTAAATAGAGGGATAAAAGTAGAAGGAGAAGCCCTAAAGCAAATAGGGGGCAAACCCAAGGAAGATAAATATTTATTAAAATTCCTACCTTGGGAGGCTGAGGCAGCTGGATAACGAGGTCAAGAGATCGAGACCATCCTGGTCAACATGGTGAAACCCCATCTCTACTAAAAATACAAAAAATTAGCTGGGCATGGTGGCGTGCACCTGTAGTCCCAGCTACTCAGGAGGCTGAGGCAGAAGAATTGCTTGAACCCAGGAGGCGGAGGTTGTGGTGAGCCAAGATCATGCCATTGCACTCCAACCTGGGTAATAAGAGCAAAACTCCATCTAAAACAAAACAAAACAAAACAAAAAACTACCAAGATGTGATTTATTTTAGTTCTAGATTGAATTAAAGGCATAAACTCTCACTCTGGGATAGGATGGGGAATCACCCTCTTAGAGAAGAAATTATTTTAGGAGTCTATATTTTTTAATTTTAATACAGGTGACTAGCACTTCATAGAGACAGAAATATATGACCATATCACAATATTAATAGACTCTAAGTGAATAGGCATAAGAAAGTTATTAGACTCAGTTCTTTAAAATAACTATGACTAATGCACTTCAAAAGCCAGAAAAATTGATGGAGAAAGATGAAAAATTGAGACTATCTCTAGAAAACTTGAATCTAAAAAATTAATCAAATGAAAATTTCAGACCTAAACACGACAATAAATGTAATTACTAAAATTACTAAAAGCAAACTGTATACAACAGAAGCCTGAATTGGCATAATAGAAGACATGTTAATATAAGTTATAAATCTGAAAATCTAGGAAGAATGCAAATGTATAAAATAGATTATAATTAATGTGAAAATACACATTTTTTTCTCATAGTAAAAGGTAATCCTAGAAGAAAGAGAGAGAACAAGAGAAGACTGAATTGGTATAATAGAAGACATATTAATAGATGTTATAAATCTGAAAATCTAGGAAGAATACAAATGCATAAAATATATTATGATTAATGTGAAAAAAGTGAAAATACATATCTTTTACATATCTTTTTTCTCATAGTAAAAGATAATTCTAGAAGAAAGGGAGAGAGCAAATGGGGCAGAAGTGATATTAAATGCCTCAAAATTGTCCAAAACTGTTGGAAGATATGAACTCACAGATTCAAGAAGACCTGTAGATCATGTGCAGCATGAAAAAAGAAAGAAAAATTACACTGAGGCACATCATAATAATATTGCCAAAAGAAAACAAAAAAAGTAAACTTTACAGGCAGCCAGAGAGAGACTATCACAGGAAAAAAAAATAACAATGACAAGTAATTTTTCAAAATAAATGATGAAAGTTAGAAGACAAGGAATTACATTGCTGAATTTTGAAATAAAATATCAGTTATTTTTAAGTCCTACTTTCAGTGAAAATAATCTTTAAAAGCCAAGATGAGTATTATTTTTATGGTTAGGATATAGATAGAAAAATGGCAAGTAACCATCAATTGCACCCTAACACAGAGTAAAAGCTTCAAAAGATGCAACATCATAGTTTTATTGAATATAGCAGAAAGCCAAGAAGAAAACCAAATTATCTAAAAGGCAAAATATGCAACTCTCTTCTAAAGTATTATAATTGCTTGTGTCCTTGATGAAGCTGCAGAAGGAAGAAAAATTGCCATAGAATGGGGTAGCGAGAAATTAGTTAAAATTTTTAACTACTTTAAATAGGGCCTGTTTCAAGTATTAAAATCCCAAGGACCTCTAGGCACAGAGCAAGATTGCATTAACTGCCATTTATTATGTTCAAGACTTCAACGAGTACTTGGAAATAACATGCTGAATGAGGGGGGATGTGGAGGGGGTCAAGTTATGAGAACTGAGAGAAAATCACTCTAAGGAATTCTGGGAATTCATCAAATGCAAGACAGTTGGTGGCATGGTACTAATGCTGAGACATGACATTGAAAGCCAGTTTTTTCTCTGTAGAATTTTCTTTATTGTGTTATTTTTAAAGTATGTGTGTGAATTATATTGATAAAAATAACCATTCATTAAAAAAAGTTATCTAGCACTGTTATGAACTTGAACATGTACTATGTCTTTCTGCAATGCAGTTAGTTAACATACGATAGGCAATCTTAACTCCTACATGAACTTGTTATACAAACAAAAGTATTCTTTCAGCATGTTGAGTTTTAGATCGAATTAGATTTTCTTAGGTCAGATTTCTTTTTCTAATTGAGTTTCCTTTTTACATTTTGAAAATTATGTACTAATTTATAAGGAATTTAAGAAATAGCTTTATTTATGCTGGGAGCTGGCTAAAACATTTATTTCTCTTTATTCTACTCAAACTATACAAAAGCTGTATATTTTTATTTGATTATTGGACCATTATCAATTTTGTCATTCACAAGTCTGCTTAAAATACAATGTTTCACATTGTTAAAAGAAAAACTTTGGACAAATTAAATTTAACATAGTTTGTGTAAAAAAAAAAAAAAAAAAAAAAACATGAAAATTTGACAGCCCCTAGAACTGGAATGGATTCAGAGTGATTCTAGTGTTACCACATGGTCAAATAACATTTATGGACAAAAAAATGAAAGTAATGTACAGAAAATGGAAATGAGGTACAGAAGTATCTGGATTGGTTAGTGCTGGCCATTTGCCTTTTCTGAACATGGTTTGAACAGTTGGCTGCCTGTAATTGGTTAAGACTTGGCTACTTGTTACAGGAGTAAATTATAGTCTCTTTCATTTTCAGTTAGTTCACCTTTCACTATGAATGGAGAAACCTTTAGGTCAAACTTAAAATATGTAAGGAGGCAGTTTTAGGTTAAAGTTAATTTAACTCCACATACAGCTTTGGTATATGAATATCATTCAAACTCCACAATATCCATCTACTCGATACACAGTACCTCTATTTTCTATTTGAGTAAACTTAATCCCATGGTTAAATAACTAGCTCAATATCACAGAGTCCTAATTTCTCAGACAGAATGCCTAGAGCCTTTCAGTGACATTGTGCCTCTGCCTTTCCTGCTCTGAAGTAATTAATTTCACACAAGTCTGTTGGGTTTGTTTTTAGAATATTAAATGAGTTACTCACCAAGATAATATAATACTTGTATCAAAAATCAAGAATTATGGTAAAAATGGACCACGCATGTGAGTCAGAGAGAGGCGCTTACTACATACGTCTGCAGATACATTGCTTAAAGTGAAAGTATACCTTATTTTGACATAGACGTGCGTAATAATAATAGGGCTAAAAACGAGAGTTGTTAAGGTTTCCTGGATTGACAGAGAATTAATTTATTTTACATACTGAAATAATAGATGCTCATTTCTCTTAAGGATGACACTTGAGAATTCATTAAACAAGTCCATACTGATTGACAGACAGTGTTGACTACTGAACAAGTACTTTGTGCTACCCTTTCATTTGTTCCTGTTCTCACATCCTTGCCACTGTGAAAATTCTATTTCAATATGTTTGTATTTTGAAGAGGAAAAATATTTGTATGACATATATCCTTTTTCTATTTTAAAAACAGGTTGGGACAGAATCACTATGAATATTATCAATATTTTATTTTATTTTTTCCCCTTTTGATCATAGGTTCAGCATTTACACCATATGAGAGTTGAGTGATGAATTGACTGTGGCATTGCTGGTCCACAAATGTCAGTAAAGATGTGTTATAAGATACATTTCTATATTATTAACTGTTCCAGTGATTTAGCCATAGTAACGGATGATACTTCAAGAGTACAGAAAGAATAGATCAACTTAGCTATAACTGTAATAGACAAAACCTCAGTTCTTTCAACATTGGGATAAGACTCATTAATTTTAATAAAATCTCTTTTGTTCATGTCATGAAATGTTTCTAGTTTCTGTCATATTTTGAACCCAGTCAGATTTGCGATCTTAGGCTTTTTACCTCTGGTAATTCATAAAAGTACATTTCTTCTACTAGTATCTTTGTTTCATCATTAATGAATAACATCAAATCTGAGAAACTTGGGTTTACTATACATTTAAACATCTATTTGAAAATCTCATCTTTTAAAGTCAAAGGTGGAATATTTTTGCACATCCTAAGCCTCAGAAAGCTCTGACCTCTCTCTAGTATGCAGACAAAGTAAGATTCTTCCAAGCTAACTTGAGTTATTTTCTTCTGAAGTAACTATAGGTGTTTGCATTATTCTTTTCAGATTTTCATATTGAGTCACTCCAGAGTAAAAGGATAATGGGTTAAAGCTATTGCTCAATATTATGCCTTATTGCAAAATTTTTTTGCTATAATTTTTATATCCTCAAAATAATTATTGTAACATAACTGCATTCAGAGTAGCACAGTGGTCATAATTCATACTGCCTGCATTCAAATCTTAGCTTTGCCACTTACAGCTATGTATCTTTGGGCAAGTTAATGAATTCTTCTATGTCTCACTTTCCTCATGCATAATGCAGATATTAATTGTACTTATCTCTGTTGTGGGAATGAAATGTGTTAGTAGATATACAGAGGTACAGAACTTAGAAAACTCTCTGGCACATATTTAGAGTTCAAAAAATGGAAGTCATTTTCCTTATTGTTGCTGTTGCTGCTGCTGCTCTTGCTATTATTCAAGCACTCAGTATCCGTATGCTCTAGATTAATAAGAGGAGGTTCTTAAAACTATAGAAAGGCCAGGCACAGTGGTTCATGCTTGTGGTCCCAGCACTTTGGGAGGCAAAAGGCAAGTGGATCACCTGAGGTGAAACCCTATCTCTACTAAAAATACAAAAAGTAGCCGAGTGTGGTGGTGAGTGCCTGTAATTGCAGCTACTGAGAAGACTGAGACAGGAGAATGGCTTGAACCCAGGAGGTGGAGGTTGCAGTGAGCCAAGACGGTGCCCCTGCACTCCAGTCTGGGCGACAAGAGCAAAACTCCATTAAAAAAAGCAAACAAAAAAAAAAACTGTAGAAAAACATTTGAGTCATCTAGAAAAATGTCCATCTTGTTATAGAAATGGAGCACATCTTTGCGGATAAGTTCCTTTTCCACTGCAGTATACATTTTACAGTGGTAATATAATATTTTCTTCTCCCTAAATTTTCTTAATGCAGCTTAATATGCACAAGGATGTATTAAACCCTCTTAAGTGTATACAATTTTATTACATGCATTTCAGAAATTCCAGGTATACTTGGGAAAAATCATGAAGTTATATTTTGGTAAATGTTATGATCCTCAGCTCAACGAGGACTTGAGGGTCTTGTAGGAGAAGATTTTCATCTAGTGACAGAGTATCATTTTTTTCCTAACAAGATGGGAGAAAAAATATATATACATGTTTTGTATAATGTCTATATTCTCATTGTTTTCTTGTGTCAAATTTTTTATGATATTTAGTGACTCCAAAAAGCCTTATATAAAATTTAAGTGACTTTCTTCAGAGTATTCAGTTCCAATGCTAGAAAAAGAGATGTAGTATTTAATATAGCTCTTTGTGGGAAGAGTGAGATCAATTGGTAGACATTTCAATATTGTTTCTCTGATAGTAGGATAGGTTATAAAGGGACACAATCTAAGTATCTGAGTTTTTCAAATATTTGTTAGAGGTTGTAGAGTAAGTAAAGGATAGAATCATACAACTTCTAAGGTTTTCTCTCTCTTTTTTTATTGAAATGTCCCACTGCACTGAAACGTTTAGAAAGTTACTTGAATATATTTTGTTTTCCTTTCCATCAGAGCATTTTATGATAACACTTACAATAACAAGAAAAGCTTGGTGTTAATCATTGTTGAAAAACACTAAGCTATGAAGATTTAGCTAAAAGAAAGAAAATTCAAGTTCTTATTTTTAAAATCCCCAAATCAAGAATACCTCCCTTTTTGTTGCAAAGAACAGCTTTGAGAATCTAGCTGGCTGTGTTATTTCTTTTTTTTTATTACATTTAGGTTTTGGGGTACATGTGAAGAGCATGCAAGATTGTTGCATAGGTACGCACATGGCAGTGTAATTTGCTGCCTTCCTCCTCATCACCTATATCTGGCATTTCTCCCCATGCTATCCCTCCCCAACTCCTCACTCCCTGCTGTCCCTCCCTTATTTCCCCCTGAAAGACCCCAGTGTGTGATGCTCCCCTCCCTGTGTCCATGTGTTCTCATTGTTCAACACCCGCCTATGAATGAGAACATGTGGTGTTTGATTTTCTGTTCTTGTGACAGTTTGCTGAGAATGATGGTTTCCAGGTTCATCCATGTCCCTACAAAGGACACGAACTCACTGTTTTTGATAGCTGCATAATATTCCATGGTGTATATGTGCCAAATTTTCCCTGTCCAGTCTATCATCGATGGGCATTTGGGTTGGTTCTAGGTCTTTGCTATTGTAAACTGTGCTTCAATGAACATTTGTGTGCATGTGTCCTTATAGTAGAACGATTTATAATGTTTTGGATATATACCCAGTAGTGGGATTGCTGGGTCAAATGGAATTTCTATTTCCAGTCCTTGAGGAATCACCACACTGTCTTCCACAATGGTTGAACTAATTTATACTCCCACCAACAGTATAAAAGTGTTCCTATTTCTCCACATCCTCTCCAGTATCTCTGGTCTCCAAATTTTTTAATGATCACCATTCTAACTGGCGTGAGATGGTATCTCAATGTAGTTTTGATTTGCATTTCTCTAATGATCAGTGATGATGAGCATTTTTTCATATGTTTGTTGGCTTCATGTACGTCTTCTTTTGTAAGTGTCTGTTCATATCCTTCAGCCACTTTTGAATAGGTTTGTTTTTTTCTTGTTAATCTGTTTCAGTTCTTTGTAGATTCTGGATATCAGCCCTTTGTCATATGGGTAGACTGCAAAAATTTTTTCCCATTCTGTTGGTTGCTGATTCACTCTAATGACTGTTTCTTTTGCTGTGCAGAAGCTGTGGAGTTTGATTAGGTCCCGTTTGTCTATTCTGGCTTTTGTTGCCAATGCTTTTGGTGTTTTGGTCATGAAGTCCTTGCCTACGCCTACATCCTGAATGATTTTGCCTAGATTTTCTTCTAGGGTTTTTATGTTGCTAGGCCTTATGTTTAAGTCTTTAATCCATCTGGAGTTAATTTTAGTGTAAGATGTCAGGAAGGGGTCCAGTTTCTTCTTTCTGCACATGGCTAGCCAGTTTTCCCAACACCATTTATTAAACAGGGAATCCTTTCCCCATTGCTTGTTTTTGTCAGGTTTGTCAAAGATCAGATGTTGTAGATGTGTTGTGTTGCCTCTGATGCTTCTGTTCTGTTCTGTTGGTCTACATCTCTGTTTTAGTACCAGTACCATGCTGTTTTGATTACTATAGCCTTGTAGTATAGTTTGAAGTCCCATAGTGTGATGCCTCCTGCTTTGTTCTTTTGGCTTAGAATTGCCTTGGCTATGCAGGCTCTCTTTTTGGTTCCATATGAAGTTTAAAGTGGTTTTTCCCAGTTCTGTGAAGAAGTTCATTGGTAGCTTGATGGGGATAGTGTTGAATCCGTAAATTACTTTGGGCAGTATGGCCATTTTCACGATATTGATTCTTCCTAACCATGAACACAGAATGTTTCTGCATCTGTTTGTGTCCTCTCTTATTTCATTGAGCAGTGGTTTGTAGTTCTCCTTGAAGAGGTCCTTTACGTTCCTTGTTAGTTGTATTCCTAGGTATTTTATTCTCTTTGTAGCAATTGGGAATGGCAGTTCGTTCTTGATTTGGCTCTCTTTAAGTCTGTTATTGATGTATAAGAATGCTTGTGATTTTTGCACATTGATTTTTGTTCTTAAAATGACCCAGATGTACTCTTTTTGTCTTGCTGTTTCTATCTTTCAAAATGATACTATCTTCTTGGCCCAGAGTTTCATTATCATGTAGTAGTAAGAGAAAATATCAGCAGATGCAGGATACAAGACAAAGAGAAGGAGAGATTGCTGGCTTTATATGATATAAATATTTCGTAGGTTTTTAAATTATGTAATTGCTTATTACAAGAGGAATTCCACCACTTTTGGAATTGTTAGATCAGATGGTATTTTAGTTTGCATTCTCTAGAAGTAGACCTTGAAATGAAGATTGGAGAGAAAATAGCTTATTTCGGAGATGCAAGAAACACAGGGAAGTGGTGAGGCAAAGAAGGGAAGGAAATAAAAGTCAGAGGCTTTTATGGGTAATTGGAGCTTATATATGCAGAGAACTGTGGGAAATTATATAACAGACAAATCTTAGCATTATTTCACAAAACCAATAAGCCAGGGTCTTTAACCTCTAACTTCTGTTAGTCATTGATTTAGGGTTGCTTCTGGGGGAATGAGGTAGTGTTAATTCTCTGGGATTTTTGGCTTGATGGGCACTTGCCACAATTGTTTTCCTCCCCCAAAAAATATTTTGACCAGGTTTTCCTTTTCTGGTCAAAAGATTCAGATACCATTAGTTGCATGTCGGACAACAGTCATTTAAGTGATAAGGTTAAAGAGATATAAATAAGTAGGGTATGAAATGCATTTGCTGCAAGTGATCTAAATTTTGTTTTTCAAATTAAAGCTACCTAATGTTCTTACATGCTTGTAAATCACACTTTTTCATTAAGTATCTCATTACATAGTGATTGCTTATTTATGTGTATTCTTTATTTTTGTTTACCTATGAGACTCCAGTGTACTTCCCAGTAGTTGCTTAAAGAACATTTCTTAAGTAATTGAAAAAAGAATGTCCTCAGAATCAAGTATGTCATTTTACAATCTTCCATTATTAATTTTTTTCTACTCACAGTGCTAGTCTAGACCATTTGAATATGTCTTATTTACTAGTAAGCTTTTTATAGTACTTTTTAACACACTTTATTACCTCCTGTACATGGGAGTGCTTTTTCAGTGACTCTACTGTTCCATTTCATTTCTGTTTAATTAGAAGTTAGACGTTTTCACTCATAAGTGGTTGTCGAACAATGAGAACACACAGACACAGGGAGGGGAACATGACATACCGGGGCCTATTGGGAGGTGGGAGTCAAGTGGAGGGAGAGCATTAGAACAAACACCTAATGCATGCAGGGCTTAAGACCTAGATGATGGATTGACAGGTGCAGCCAACCACCATGGCACATATATACCTATGTGAAAAAACCTACACATTCTGTACATGTATCCCAGAACTTAAAGTTAAAAAAAAAAAAAAAAAAAAAACAAGTTAGAGTGAAGGAAATAAAATGCGACTCCTATGTCTTGACATATCCAGATAGAAAGGATTAGTATATTCAAGACCAAAAGTGATATAATCTAATCATATAAATAAATATGAATTCACAGGTAAGTGTACTTTACAGAGATGCAATGCAATTCAAGAGGTTGGCTTCACAGAGAAAAGAGAACAATGGGTTGTCAGTAGGATTTTCAGTGAACAACAGTTTCTACCAGTTTGAGAGTGATCTAGGATATACTTACAGAAGTGCTGGCCAGATAGACAAGTTTACAAGGAAGATTAAAAGACTCTTTCATCAACATAATGCTTCTTGTCAGTGCTTGCATTTTCACACACATAATAAAATATTTTAAACATACTTAAATTTTGAATATTTCAGTAGTTTTATTTCTTTGGTTGCTCTTATTCTTAAAGTTTATGCTCTCTGTTTTTGCTATGGCTTTCATTTTTAAATATAACACATTATTAAACCAACCTAACATCTGCCATCAAAATACATAGTGCTGAAGATTTTAACTTACTTCTGAATCAGAGTACATTCTAAGACATTCAATAGTACTCATTTTGATTATAGCAAATACACTTAAACTCATAGAGAAGTTGATGTGTGTGTGCACTTGTGTGCATGAACAAAATTCTATTTACCTACACCAGTCTACCTGTCTATCTATGTATTTATACGTTGATGAAGAAGATAAAAAATGTATTTGAGAAGAGTTGCTTTATTCCTGGTTAAGAAGTGATGATTTCTTTATAGCTTTGTTTTTTCCTGTGCTCTATAATGGTAAGCCATGTCTCTCACCTATAGCACTTAAAATTTACAAAGTTTTCTAACAGATGAGAGGGGTATACTGTTTGTTAAATACATGTGCAAAGATGTTATGACTCTGCAATGGTAGATCTTTGAAGTTGAGGTGCTGTGTAAAGAAGGAAAACTGAAAATGATTATTTTAAATGATTTCCAGAGCCTGCTAGTCATTTCAAATTTTAGATTTAGCAAGCAAGATTAATAATGGCTAACACTTTGTGTCATCACTATTTAAAAGGTGTTGTCCTAAGTATTCTGCATAAGTTTTCTCATTCAATCATAACAATAACCTTAGTAATAGACACTATTATTAGGTGTTCCATATCTGGGGTTTGAGAATGATGTCATAGGATCTCTGACTTCTCTGAAATTAAACTAAAGATTGTGTGTTTGAATGGATTTCCCCATCCCCCCACGAACCAAGTTCCATGTGGAAACACTGCATAGTTTTCATAAGGTCATAACAAGGGTCATGGACTACTGAACTACCACCTTGGACAAAGGTTGGAAAGGCCTTAGATCAGTCAGAAAAGTTTAGTTGTCTTCCTTTATCATCTGGAAATACAAAATTAAAACTTTCATATTCCCTACTGAAGCAGAGAATAAAGGAGATGAAAATGTCTTGGCAAGATAAGCTCATAAGGAATATTAATCTTTCAAAAAACTCATGTTTTCACAGTGTTCTCAATTCATTTTTAAACCCAAATCAACAAAAACTATAATCTTAAAATATTTCTAGTTACTGTCTCCAAAGTATTGAGCATACACACATACATGCACACAAAAAGACTAAATTTTAAAAATTCTACCTGCAAATGAATGAAATTGGATTTTTATCTCACACTATACACAAACATCAATTCAAAATGGATTAATGACTTATTCATATAACCTGAAAACATAAAATTCCTTAAAGAAATTATAAGTTAAAATCTTCATAAAGTTGATCATGGCAGTAATTTCATGGATATGACACAAAAAGCACAGGCAACAAATGCAAAAAAAAAAAAAAGACGAGACTACATCAAACTAAAAGCTTCTACACATCAAAAGAAACCATCAAGAGAATGAAAAGGCAACCTATGAAATGGGAGATAACATTTATAAACCATGCATCTGATAAGTAGTTAATTTCCAAAATATGTAAGGGAATTGCACAACTCAATAGCAAAGACAAGAACAAAAACTGATTTTTAAAAGGGTAAAGGACTTGGATAGACAGTTCTCAAAGGAAAACATACAAATGAACTACAGGCATTAGAAAAGTTGTTCGACATCACTAATCTTCAGGGAAATACAGATTATAAAGACAATGAGATATCAAGTAACACCTGTTAGAATAACTATTATCAAAAAAAAAGCAAAACACAAAAATAACAAGTGTTGATAAAGTTATGGAGAAAATGGAACACTTGTACACTATTGGTGGGAAAGTTAAATGAATTAGATGTTAGGGAAACCAGTATAGAAGTTCCTTGAAAACTTAAAAATAAAACTACCATATGATCTATCATTTGCAATTCTGGATATATCTAAAAGAATTAAAGTTAGGATTTTAAAGAGTTTGTGCACTCTCATGTTCATTGCAGCATTATTCACAGTAACCAAGAGATACAAAAACAACCTAAATGTTCGCTGAATAATTGGTAAATAAAATGTGGGGTGTGTGTGTGTGTGTGTGTGTGTATATATATATATATATATATATATATATATATATATATATATTCAGCCTTAAATGTGTAATAGAAGAAATATTATTCAGCCTTAAAAACATAAGAAATTCCTACCATTTGCAACAACATGGATGGACCTAGAAGACATTACGTTAAGTGAAATAAGTTGGTCACAGAAAGACAAACATTGCATCATTCTACTTATATGAAGAATCTAAAATAGTCAAACTTATAAAAGCAGAAAATAGTCCCTTTGGTGGGGATAGATGGAGGAGAAATTGGAATTTGTTGTTCAATGGGTATAAAATAAATTCTAGATCTGCTGTACAACAGATTGTGCCTATAGTTAAATACACAGTATTAGGTATTTTTTAAGAGTGCTGCTCTTATGTTAAATGTTCTTACCACCACACACACACACACACACACACACAAGGAGCACAAAGTGACATTAGGACACTTTTGGAGATGATGAATATGTTTATTACTTTGATTGTGATGATGTCATCACAGGTGTATGCATTATGTCCAAACTTATCAACTTGTATACATTAAATATATGCAGTTATTTGTATATAAATTATACCTCAGTAAAATTGTAAAATTTTCAGTTTTAAAACTAAGATACTATAAAATGTTCCTTTTAGTTACAAACCATGGCAATCTAAACACTGCAGTTGTAATCACTTACAACTACCTATTGCAGTCTCTATCTCTGTAGCATACTGAGTACCAGTTAATAATGATATATTGATGTTAGAATTCTTGTTTGATTTTTGTTTTTAAATGTTCAATTTGCCTAGGCCTATGCCCTGAATAGTATTTCCTAGATTTTATTCTAGAATTTTTGTAGGTTTTTGGATTACATTTAAATCTTTTATCCATCTTGAGTTAATTTTTATATAAGATGTAAAGAAGGTGTCCTGTTTCTGTGTACTGCAGATGGCTAGCCACTTTTCCGAGCACTATTTAATTGGTCTGTATCTCTGTTTTGTTACCAGTACCATGCTGTTTTGGTTACTGTAGCCTTGTAGTATTATTTGAAATCAGGTAGCATGATGCCTCCAGCTTTGTTATTTTTGCTTAGGATTGTCTTGGCTATGCAGGCTCTTTTTTGGTTCCACATGAAACTTAAAGCATTTTTTTTCTCAATTTGGGAATGAAGTCAACGGTAGCTTGATGGGAATAGCATTGAATCTATAAATTATTTGGGCAGTCTGGCCATTTTCATGATATTGATTCTTTCTATCCATGAGCATGGAATATCTTACCATTTGTTTGTGTCCTCTCTTACTTCCTTGAGCAGTAGTTTGTAGCTCTCCTTGAAGAGGTTCTTCACATTCCTTGTAAGTTGTGTTGCTAGGTATTTTATTCTATTTGTAGCAATTGTGAATGGGAGTTCACTCATGATTTGGCTCTTTGTAATTCTTGTGATTTTTGAGCATCAATTTTGTATCCTGAGACTTTGCTGAAGTTGCTTATAAGCTTAAGGAGTTTTGGGGCTGAAACGCTGGGATTTTTCTATATATAATCATGTCATCTGCAAACAGAGATAATTTGACTTCCTCTCATGCTATGTCGATATACTTTATTTCTTTCTCTTGCCTGACTGCCCTAGCCAGAACTCCCAATACTATGTTGATAAGGAGTGGTGAGAGAGGCATCGTTGTCTCACGCTGATTTTCAAAGGGAATGTTTCGAGCTTTTGCCCATTCAGAATCATACTGGCTATGGGTTGGTCATAAATAGCTCTTATTATTTTGAGATATGTTCCATTAATACCTAGTTTATTGAGTGTTAGTAGCATGAAGGGGTGTTGAATTTTATCAAAGATATTTTCTGCATCTATTGAGATAATTGTGTGGTTTTATTCCTTGGTTCTGTTTATGTGATGGACTACACTTATTGATTTGTATATGTTAAATCAGACTTGCACCCCAGGGATGAAGCCAACTTGATTATGGAGGATAACCTTTCAAATGTGCTGCTTAATTCAGTTTGCCAGTATATTATTGAGAATTTTTGAGTTAATGTCCATTAGGGATGTCGGCCTGAAATTATCCTTTTTTGTTGTGTCTCTGGCAGGCTTTGGTATCAGGATGATGTTGACTTCATAAAATGAGTTAGAGAGGATTCCTTCTTTTTCTATTGTTTGGAATAGTTTCAGAAAGAATGGTACAAGCTCCTCTTTCTAGCTCTGGTAGAAGTTGGCTGTGAATATGTGTGGTCCTGGGTGTTTTTTTTTTTTTTTTTTTTTTTGGTTGATAGGCTATTAATTACTGCCTCAATTTCAGAACTCATTATTGGTCTATTCAGGGATTCATCATCTTCCTAGTTTAGTATTGGGAGGGTATATGTGTCTAGAAATTTATCAATTTCTTCTAGATTTTCTAGTTTAATTGTGTAGAGGTGTTTATAATATTCTGTGATGGTAGTTTGTATTTCTGTGTGATCAGTGGTGATCATCCCTTTATCACTTTTTTATTATGTCTGCTTGATTCTTTGATCTTTTCTTCTTTAGTAGTCTGGATAGCAATCTATATTGTTAATCTTTTTACCAATAACAGACTAACAGAGAGTCAAATCAAGAGTGAACCCCCATTCACAATTGCTACAAAGAGAATAAAATACCAAGGAATACAACTAACAAAGGATGTAAAGGACCTCTTCAAGGAGAACTACAAACCACTGCTCAAGGAAATAAGAGAGGACACAGATGGAAAAACATTCTATGCTCATAGTTAGAAAGAATCAATATTGTTAAAATGGCCATACTGCCAAAAGTAATTTATAGATTCAATGCTATCCTCATCATGTTACCAATAACTTTCTTCACAGAACTGGAAAAAACCAACTTAAACCTCACATAGAATCAAAAAGAGGCCTCATAGAAAAGACAATCCTAAGAAAAAAGAAAAAAAACAAAGGCATCATGCAACCTGACTTCAAACTATACTACCAGGCTACAGTAATCAAAACAGCATGGTACTGGTACCAATAAAAGAGATACAGACCAATGGAACAGAACAGATGCCTCAGAAGCAATATCACATATCTACAACCATCTGATCTTTGACAAACTTGACAAAAAAAAAATGCAATGGGGAAAGGATTCCCTGTTTAATAAATCGTGTTGGGAAAACTGGCTAGCCACATGCAGAAACCAGAAACTGGACCCCTTCCTGACACCTTATACTAAAATTAACTCCAGAAGGATTAAGATTTAAACATAAGACCTAACACCATAAAAACCCTACAAGAAAACCTAGGCAAAACGATTCAGGATATAGGAATAGGCAAGGACTTCATGATTAAAACAGCAAAAGCAATGGCAACAAAAGCAGAGTAACAGCAAAAGATACAATCACTACAGTGAACTGGCAATCAACAGAATGGGAAAAAATTTTTTCAATCTACCTCTCTGACAAAGGGCTAATATCCAGAATCTATAAAGAACTAAAACAGATTTACAATAAAAATCAAACAAACCCATTCAAAAGTGGGCGAAGGCTATGAACAGAAACTTTACAAAAGAAGACATATATAAGGCCAACAAACATATGAAAATATGCTCATCATCACTGGTCATTAGAGAAATGCAAATCAAAACCACATTGAGATACCACCTCACGGCAGTTAGAATGGTGATCATTAAAAAATCTGGAGACAACAGATGCCGGAGAGGATGTGGAAAAATAGGAACAGTTTTACACTGTTGGTGGGAGTGTAAATTAGTTCAACCATTGTGGAAAACAGTGTGGCAATTCCTCAAGGATCTAGAAATAGAAATTCCATTTGACCCAGGAATCCCATTACTGGGTATATATTCGAAGGATTAAAAATCGTTCTGTTATAAAGACACATGCACATGTATGTTCATTGCTGCACTGTTTACAATAGCAAAGACCTGGAGCCAACCCAAATGCCCATCAATGATAAAGTGGACAAGGAAAATGTGGCACATATACACCATCAAATACTGGGTAGCCATAAATCCTTCGTAGGGACATGGATTAATATGGAGACCATCACTCTTAGCAAACTGACACAAGAACAGAACATCAAACACCACATATCCTCACTCATAGGTGGGTGTCGAACAATGAGAACACATAGACACAGAGAGGGGAGCATCACACACTGGGGTCTGTAGGGCTGGCTAGGAGAGGGACAGTGGGGGGTGGGGAGGTTAGGGAGGGATAACATGGGGAGAAATGCCAGATATAGGTGACGTAGGATGGAGGCAGCAAACCACCTTACCATATGCAACAAGTCTGCATGATCTTCACATTTATGCCAGATCCTAAAGTACAATTAAAAAAAAAACTGAATTCATTTATTTTTTGAAGAGTTTTTCATGTCTCTATCTCCTTCAGTTTTGCCCTGATATTAGTTATTTTTTTGTCTTTTGCCAGCTTTTGAATTTGTTTGCTCCTGCTTCTCTAGTTCTTTTAACTGTGATGTTAGAGTGTCTATTTTAGAAATTTCCCCCTTTCTCCTGTGGGCAAGTAGTGCTATAAATTTCCCTCTAAACGCTGCTTTAGCTGTGTCTCAGAGATTCTGCTACATTGTGTTATTATTCTTATTGGTTTCAAATAACTTAATTATTTCTGTCTTAATTTCATTAATCAGTGGTCATTCAGGAGAAGGTTGTTCAGTTTCCATGTATTTGTGTGGTTTGAATGAGTTTCTTAAACCTGAGTTCTAATTTGATTGCACTGTGGTCTGAGAGAGTGTTTGTTATTATTTCCATTCTTTTGCATTTGCTGAGAAGCGTTTTACTTCCAATTATGTGGTCAATTTTGGAATAAGCACTATATGTTGCCCAGAAGAATGTATTTTTGTTGATATGGGGTGGAGAAGTCTGTATATGTCCATTAGGTCCTCTTGGTCCAGATCTGAGTTCAAGTCCTGAATACTCCTGTTTATTTTCTGTCTCATTGATTTCATGACTAAACCACCAAAAGCAATTGCAACAATAGCCAAAATTTACAAGTGGGATCTCAGTAAAATGAAGAGCTTCTGTACAGCAAAAGAAACTATCAGAGTGAACAGGTAACCAACAGGATGAGAGAAAAGTTTTGCAATCTATCAATCTGACAAAGGGCTTATATCCAGAATCTACAAGGAAACAAATTTGAAGAAAAAAATAAACAACTTCATCAGGAAATGGGTGAACAAAATAAACAGAAACTTTTCAGAAGAAGACATTTATGTGGTCAAGAAACGTATGAAAAAAATGCTTATCATCACTGGTCATTAGAGAAATGCAAATCAAAACCACAGTGAGATACCATTTAGAATGATGATCATTAAAAATTCATGCCATTTAGAATGGTGATCATTAAAAAGTCAAGAAACAACAGATGCTAGAGAGGTTGTGGAGAAATAGGAATGCTTTTACACTGTTTGTGGAAGTGTAAATTAGTTCAAACAATGTGAAAGACACTGTAGCAATTCCTCAAGAATCTAGAACTAGAAATACCATTTGACCCAGCAATCCTATTCCTGGATACATACCCAAAGGTTTATAAATCATTATACTATAAAGACACATGCACATATATGCTTATTGCAGCACTATTCACAATAGCAAAGACTTAGAACCAATCCAAATACCCATTAATGTTAGAATAGATTAAGAGAATATGTCACATATACACCATGGAATACTATGCAGCCAGCAAAAAGAATGAGCTCACGTCCTTTGCAGGGACATGGATGAGGCTAGAAACCATCATTCTCAGCAAACGAACACAGGAACAGAAAACTAAACACCAAATGTTCTCACTCATAAGTGGAAGTTCAACAGTGAGAACACATGAACAAAGGGAGGGAAACATCACACACTGGGAACTCTCAAGGGGTGGGGTGAAGGGGAGGGATAGCATTAGAAGACATACCTAATGTAGATAATAGGTTGATAGGTGCAGCTAACCCAGCATGACTCATGTATACCTATGTAACAAACCTGCAATTTCTGCACATATATCCCAGATCTTAGAGTATAATAAAAAAAATGTTCAATTCTTTAAAGAATTGTTTGTATTTCTGTTATGTTAATCATATAATTCCATGTTACACTGTGACTAGTTGAAATCTCTTTTTATTCAATATGAGATAAGCAGTCAGGCATGTTTCATTATTTCTTTTCTTCTCCTTCAGTGTATGTTTCAACATGAAAGTGATTTTAAAAAAAAACTGTTCAGTTTATATACTAGCACTTTAAATTTGGGAAAAGTGGTTTTTTGAGAAACAACATAGAACAACAAACTATAATTTGTTACATATTAAAACGAATTTACTCTGTTCAAGGGGCAAATTTATAATACAATTTACAAAAGTAAGTCAGATCTTCAAATATGTGGCATATAAACGCACAGAAAGAAGAGACAGAGTTTCAAACTAGGGGCTCCTTTCATTAGGTTAATTAGAGAGTTCAGCTCAAATATGAAGATACATGTGGCAAACGGGGACATTGTGACAAGTATCAGATTAATAATCACATAAATGCCTTTTCTACTTAGAAAACTTACTTCCTCAGTCCCAGACTGACCATATTTGGAAAAGTGATTAATTCTATTTTATTTCTATTTTATGTTGCCTCAGTTCCTCTCTTTGCACCATGATAACTGTGGGCTGCGAATACAAGAGTCAAAGTATGCAAATATCGCAGACCAATGAGTAAACTCAGGACATGCTTACTTCAACAATTTTGCTTTCACGTGACATGCATTTCATAATACATGTAATTTGCAAGGTTGAGATTTTGTAAAACTAAAAGGCAAATCTCAATGTAAATTTCTTTTTCCATGTCTAAACCTTTATTACTGGCCTGAAGCAAAGATGCATCATTCAAAATGTCACAAAGCCAACTGCAGATTTACAGAACATCCTCAACTTGACTAAGGAGAACTAAATTAAAATCAATTTATATAAATTTTTGATAACTCTTCTGGAACCTTCCCAGGTGCTACAGCTTAATAACAGGTGTTACATTACTGTAGCCAACTGTCAATACCTGCTATCACCACTGTAGATATAAAATGTATACAGAAATACAGCAAACACATTTCCCTAAAGCATTCACCTTTGAGGTTAGATAATGTCAAGTTTGCTTATCTATCCTCTTCATCCTGATTTGTTATTCAAAGGGAAGATGTTAGAGATTCATCTTTTTTTAAAGTTTAGTTTTCATTCTTGATAAAAAACAAAATACACTTTAAATTAGTTAGAAATATGTTAATTGCTATTCAAACACACACTTTTAATGAATTTTCTACAAGTTAAATTATGGTAGAAAGTACAATGAAATTGCATTTATTTTCGGTGTGACTTTCTCTTTTAGCTATATACATTTTAAAAATCTCTATGTTCTTTACAAGCACATAAGTCAAATCTCCTCACTTTTCTCTTTTGTGACTTCTCTGTACAGAAAATATTTGGGATAGATATAGCCAGAAATAATTAAATTGAGAATTCTGATAAATTATTTGCCCCTCTAGCAAGTTAAAGTATAAAGAATCATTTAAAATCTTTAACTTTTAGATTTTATTTGCTTGAAATTGACTCACATATTGTCAAAGCTGCTGATTTTCCTCAAGCTATTTTCATTTCCCGTCAATCTCCTGTGAGGTGTTTCCCAAGTTCCCTTTCAGCTGGCACATGTATATTTCCCAAATATCTTGCTTGACAGTTAAAGCAAATGTTATGTTTATTTCTACTCTAGTGATCAAATTTCTCCCAAACATATTTTTAAATTCATGTCTCCCACCTTAATAGACTTGAAAGTGATATTCCCAGAAGTGGTGACTTCATATCAAAGTCAATTTCTTTATACGAATTCTGGCTCATGAGAATCAAGTCCTGTGTGACTGAGCACTCACTCAGCACAGAGGTTCAGCAATGATACCTGAATAGAATATATTCCAGTTCAGAGTCTTCTTAACAAATAATCTAGTCTACCTCCAAGGTCAAGTCTTTTACAGAGTCAGATCTTTTCTCTGTGGGGCTTTATTACATCAGTTTCCAAAGGGAATAAAACTAGTCTTTTAAAATTTTTGAGCTTTACTGCATTCTCCTCTATCTGATAATCAGATACTAGAGATTTATGTAATCATATGTCTAAAAGGGATTTAAAGTTTCTTTTTTCCTTTTTTATTTTTTTCCACAGGTGCTTGAAAAATAAGTAGTTTTTTAAGTGACAATTCATGTCCTTTCTAGGTTAAAAAGAAAAGGAAAATAATAATGTATTCATCTTTCCCCATACAATGGAGCTTCAGGTTTTGAGATATAGTGTTTGAAATGAGAGAAAGTTTTTTAATCCCCCTCTTCTGTTTTAGTCAAATAAAAATGCCATCTTATATTAAATGATAGATGTGGTTTGTTCTCTAGGCATAAGTGCATGAATTAAACTTTAAAATTTTTCAACAAAGTAGCAAGGAAGAATTTATTAATCTCTTATACACTGACAATTTGAAAAACTATTTTACTTCTATTTTTTTTAAATGTTAGGTAAATATTAAGCCCATATTTTTTAATATTGAAAACTAAATACTTAAATAACTTGTTGAGTTCTCAAAATGAAAACACAAAAAAGTGAAATCAGTATTGTGATGAGGCTTTTAAATATAGGCTAATTGCAATTATCTAATTTCTAAGTCCATACTTGTGTCATAAATAGAAATCTCTAGCCTGGACTAGCTAGAAAGTGTACAGGATAAAATGAATTTACACTGGTACTCTCAGACACTAGTTTGGATAAATTAATGGGTTATGATGTTCTGAATCATAGAAGAAATGAGATATAAATAATAATGCTAAATATATTAGTTCTATTAGAAGCACCAAATCCAAGAATAATATTAGTACTATAGACACATTAAATCACAACATTATAAATACTTGGATAAATTTTGTATAACCTTTTCAAATAAGACTGTTCATGTCATGACATAGCATGTCCAATATCTTTAGCTTATTAAGTATAAGGTACTTTTGAAACTATTGAACACTAAATATTTTTTGTAAAAGAAACTATTCAACACTAAATATTTTTTGTAAAAGTTTTTGGGTCATAAACTTACAGTATACTACAGTTAATGCAGCACTTGACTTAACTTGATCCTTTTTAAGAATTAACAGAAAAATGACTTTTTTGGGGGGGTGGTCTTTGTTCAGAAGATGACAATCGGTTTGTTTTCAACACATAATTTCCACTTTCAGTTTTCCTCTGATGTGAGGTCAGGTTAATGTAATTTTTTGTTCTAGAGTTTCATTCATATTGTTTTATCATAGAAGTATGTCAACATTATTTTGTAATACATGTAATCATTTTACCTCAAGTAATATATATTTGCGTTATTTAGTCTACTAAAATACTACATACACTCATATATGCTCACAAAACTCAGGTATGTGGATATTCAATGTTGCCTAAACGTTATTAGGTATTATTTGGCTTATAATTTTTATTTGATGCAGTAGTATGCGGCTAAGGAATAATATCTTCTGTATCTTTACATTTTTTCCCACATTTGTATTGGGTTTTAGTAAGAACTCCTTAAAAAGAAAACCTTATCAGACTTTCTGATAATTACAATATGAGGTGATTGAGTGATCACCTCTGCAGAAAACAAATACAAGACTAAACAAAGTATCATAATTTAGAATACTAGAAATCAATCAAATTCAAACAACAAATTGAGAAACAATTAATTTTGCAAAACTCCAATATTATTGGGTGAGAATGGTGGGAGATGTGCAGTGCAGCCTTCTTGTTTGAGGCTATTGCCATCCTACTCACCACTCCATCATGTAGCTTTTGAGTGTTTCGCTTTGAAAGTCACTCTGAGGTTAAGTTCTGATCAGCCATTTTTCAGGTGACCTTCAGGTAGCAATTCAGGTCCAATAGTTTGGAAGTGTTGGTTTTTAAAAAATGCTTTATCTTTTTATGAACATAATCTGTTTTTGATTGAAATAACATTGTGAGATTAAATAAGCAAGACGTATTAAGGAGACAAATTTTAAGTCCAAGAATTTACTGCATGGATTGCATAGATTCACAATTTAAAAGTATGTATTTATTTTATTTTTAGCTTCTTAACGCAATGTAAACTTAAATAAACTTCTTCTTCAGAAGACCCTGAAGTTTATAGAAAGCTAAAAGTTAAGCTGCTCATTTGTAAGTTATTGCAAATCTTTTAGAAAATTGTGCTATCCAGTGATTAGACTGGCTGAAATAAAATGAATAAACTAGAGGTTAAGAGAGGCTCATAAAATTTCTGAGACTTTTGCTGCTTCTAGTACCAATTCAGAAATAAAGAACGAGGTATAAATGAAAAATTACTTCAAAACGTATTGTCATGATGAAAAATAAAAATATGATAATAATATTTTAATTTTGATGAATCACACAAAGTTCTGACTAATTTTAGTTGTACATTCTCTCAAGTTTTGATTCCCATCCTTTTGCCAATAATGAATATCAATTTACACTAAATAAACCTCACTATATATATATACTATCGGCACTTTATTTTTCTAGTTATCATTGTTAAATGCTTAGAAAAAAGAACTAAAATCTTAAGTGGTAATATAAAAATATTTGGCATTCATTTTTTAAATGAAAAGACAATATTAGGTTTTAAAATGGGATAATCATTTTGGAAAGTTAAAATCAGGCAAGTATTGAGACAGAGTATATAAACTAACACATCACAAAGGATATTGATATAACACATAAACATAAATTATCCTGAAACATAGGAGATAGAAATTATTTTTAAAATACTATATACATATTAAATGTAAGTTTTTCATTAAACTATGACACTTTTTAGCACCATCCTAACGTCAGACAATTATTTCTACATATATTGAGTTTGAGATATAATAATTAAAACATTTACAGTATTTCTAATAAGCTGATACTCATTATGTAGGCTTTTTTAAACATAATCGTGATAGGAAACTTACTATATGTATTCTTCATGGAGAACCATATTTTAAATATGAAATAATGGATAATTATTCAAAGATTCATCTCATAGTTCTTTATTTGCTTTATTATGTTATACCCTGACATAGGCTATCAGTGAAGTGTTCAAATGCAAAATGTGTATCTTCACTCTGTAAGGAAAAAAAGAAAAGTACTTTAAAGGAATTAGCATCCTTATAAGAAGAAACACAACAGAACCTGCTTCCTCTCTCTGCTCTCCACAATTTGAGAACAACAACTAGAAGAATATGAGAAGATGACCACCTGCAAACCAGGAAGAAGGCCTTCACGATTAATTCCACCATGCCGGTACTATAATCTAGGACTTTTGGCCTCTAGAACTGTGAGAAATGGATATTTGTTGTTTAAGCAATCAATAGTATTGTTAGATGAAAGCCTTTATGGATCAAATGATACTCAACACTCAACATGTCCCCATCTGTCCCAAAAGAGTAAAAACTCAGAGGTGAAAACTTTGCTGAATTTTAGATAATCTGTGTCAGTTATCAGCCCATAATTTCTAACTCAGTGTTAAAAAGTTTTTACTGTTTGGGTAAAACCTTGTAACCTGAGAAAGATACACTTGCCTCTGCCTAAAGAGAACAGAATAAAATATATTGCCAGTATTTCATTATCTATGTCAATAAAGAGGAACAAAGAATGAGATAATACAGTTCCATATTTAATTCAAAATACAGCATGTTTTTTCAATACAATCGATTGCTTCTTTTTCTAGTTTATTAAGCATGATTTACCAAGGTGATTCCTGAAATTGATTCACAGTATTTTTGCACACATTCTCTGAGGTGTATCAGAATGGGCTAGGTGACAAGTAGAAAATTTCTTAGATCAAACAATTCTTTCCATTAATCTTTAAATAAGATATTTTTATTAGTGTATTAATAATGACAGATATAGGTTTGTGGCATCTGACATTAATGCAATTTCAGAGGTGCTCATTAAGTAAAAAATAATTATAAATATAAAATTACAAAAAAGAAATAAAGGTTATTGGATTAGAAAAAGAGGAAGTTAAATTGTCTCTATTTGAGGACAAAATGACTGTATATTTAGAAGACCCCATAGTCTCAGCCCAAAACCTCTTTAAGCTGATAAGCAACTTCGGCAAAGTCTCAGGATAGAAAATCAATGTGCAAATATCCAAGTATTCCTATACATCAATAATAGACAAAGAGCCAAATTATAAGTGAAATCCCATTCACAACTGCTATAATGAGAATAAAATACCTAGAAGTACAATTAACAAGGGATATGAAGGAACTCTTCAAGGAAAACTACATATCACTGCTCAAGAAAGTAAGAGAGGACACAAACAGATAAAAGAAAATTCCATGCCTATGATTAGGAAGAATCAATATCGTGAAAATGGCCATACTGCCCAGGTAATTTATAGATTGAATGTTATCCCCATCAAGCTACCATTGACTTTCTTCCCAAAATTGGAAAAAAAAACATCTTAAACTTCATATGGAACCAAAAGAGAGTCTACATAGCCCAGACAATCCTAAGCAGAGAGAACAAAGGTGGAGGCATTATGCTACCCGACTTCAAACAATACTACAAAGCTACAGTAATCAAAACAGCACGATATTGGTACCAAAACAGAACTATAGACCAATGGAACAGAAAAGAGACCTCAGAAGTAATGCAACACATCTACGACCATCTGATCTTTGACAAATCTGACAAAAGCAAACAATGGGGAAAGGATTTCTTATTTAATAAATTGTGTTGGGAAAACTGGCTTGCCATATGCAGAAAGCTTAAACTGGATCCCTACCTTACACCTTATATAAAAATTAACTCCAGATGGATTAAAGATTTAAACTTAAGACCTAACACCATAAAAACCCTGGAAGAAAACCTAGGCAATACCATTCAGGACATAGGTATAGGCAAGGACTTTATGACTAAAATACCCAAAGCAATGGCAACAAAATCCAAAATAGACAAATGGAATCTAATTAAACTTAAGAGCTTCTGCACAGCAAAAGAAACTATCATTAGAGTGAATCGGGAAACAAGAGAATGGGAAAAACTTCTTGCAATCTACCCATCTGACAAAGGGCTAATAACCAGAATCTATAAAGAACTTAAACAAATTTACTAGAAAAAACAACCAACCACATCCAAAAGCGGGCAAAGGATATTAACAGACACTTTTCAAATAAGAGATTTATGCAGCCAACAAACATACAAAAAAAAGTTCATCATAACTGGTCATTAGAAAAATGCAAATCAAAACCACATGGAGATACTTACTCATGCCAGTTACAATGCTGATTATTAAAAAATCTGGAAACAACAGATGCTGGTGAGGATATGGAGAAAAAGAAACACTTATATATTGTTGGTGGGAGTGTACCTTAGTTTAACCATTGTGGATGACAATGTGGAGATTCCTTAAAGATCTAGAACAAGAAATATCATTTGACCCTATATTTCCATTACTGGGTATGTACCCAAAGGATTATAAATAATTCTACTATAAAGACAAATGCACATGTACCCTTATTGCAGCACTATTTAGAATATAGCAATGACTTGGAACCAACCCAAATGTCTATCAATGATAGACTGGATAAAGAAAATGTGGCACATATATACCATGGAATACTATGCAGCCATAAAAAATAATGAGTTCATGTCCTTTGCAGGGCGATGGATGAAGCTGGAAACCATCATCCTCAGCAAACTAACACAGGAACAGAAAACCAATCACTGAATGTTCTCACTCATAAGTGGAAGTTGAACAGTGAGAACACATGGACACAGGGAAGGGAATATCACACACTGGGGCCTGTCGGAGGATGGGAGGTAAGGGGAGGGACAGGATTAAGCCAAATATCTAATGCACGCCTGGCTTCAAGCTAGATGATAGGTTGATAGGTGCAGCAAAGCACCATGGCACACGTATACCTATATAACAAACCTGCGCATTCAGCATGTGTATCCCAGAACTTAAAGTAAATTATAATTTAAAAAAAAAAAAAAAGAATAAAAATACCTGGCTGTGCATGATGGCTTACACCTGTAATCCCAATACTATGGGGGCTGAGACTTGACCTCAGGATTTCAAGACCAGTCTTGGTAACATAGTGAGAATCCATCTTTACAACATTTAAAAAAAAAATTATCCTGGTATAGTAGCATGCAGTTACAGTCCCAGCTACTTGGGAGACAGAGGCTGGAGGATTCCCTGAGCTTGGGAGTCTGAGGATGCAGTGAACAATGACTGTGCCACTGCACACCAGCCTGAGTGACAGAGTGAGATGTGTTCAAAAAAAAAAAAAGAATAAAAATACAATACTAAAGGAGATTTGACTCATTACTTACATGCTAACTACTTAACACACAGCATTTCATTGAATAAAACTTTGTAAGAATACTGCTATTATTTACCTCCATTTTAACAATTAAAACATTATATCTTTTTCAGATTGAGTAACTTACTTAGTCATACAATTACAAATACAAAATTTTTAACAGTATCATGTTCATTATATCCTGGAGGTTGACCTAAGTTACTTATATACTAATATATTTAATCGTTATAATAATTCTTTGAGGTAAGCAATAATACTATTTCCGTTTCCTAGATGAAGAAACTGAAACACAGAGTCATTAAAGAATTTGGTAATGTAATAACTAAGAGACAGACTCAGTATTTAGCTGAGCTGGTTAGGCCATGGGGTTCATCCTGTTACTTGCTATACTTAAAATGTGTTTACTGAGAAAATATTAATTAATCTTAATTGATTTCAAGATATTCTAGAATTAGCCATTCCATGAAAACCAGCAGGTAAAAAGAAAAATGATAAGATTGAGGTTTTTATTTTCCTCAATAGGAAAAAAAAATACAACTCTATTTTTATAATTCATATTGAAGGTTGTCTGATTGTAGATGCAAGTCAGTTACAGGAAGATATAACTGAGCGAATGAGAAAATATTTTGTTTGAAGTGCCAGGTATAGCATAAAATATCTGAGATATTCATTTAACATTTTTTAAAGCAAATCACATAATTACAGACTAAAACACATGTGATCATCTCAATCAGTGAAGGAAACTATTTGATAAATTCAATAACCATATATGACAAACATCTGCTACCTACAAATATAAGGGCTTATTGACCTGCTTACCTCAGTGCAATAAAGAGCTTATACATAAAAGCATACAGTTCACATCATATTTAGTAGTGAAAGAGTAAATAATTTCCCCTCAAGATAAAAAAGAAATCTAGGATGTTAATTCTCCCCTTTTCTAGTCAACATATTTACTGGAGTTTCTAGAGCATGCAATAGGGAAGCAAAAGAAATGTGCCTTATCCAGATTCGAATGGAAGAAAAAAAATTCTTTCATTCTTACAACATGATTATCTAGGTAGAAAATGATAAGAAACCCATAAAAATTTCAGTAGAACTAATTAACAGTTTTAGAAAATTTTCAGGATAAAAGATGAATCAATGAATCTATGTATGACTTTTGAAAAATCAGAATTTAAAATAATAAAATACACCAAAACACAGTGTGTAATAACATAAAAAATATACAACAATTAGGAAACTTTGACAAGCATGTGCATGACAAACACAGTACAAACAATGAAACATTACTGAGAAAAATTAAACAACACCTAAGTAAATGCAGAGTTATACCATGTTCACAGGCTTAAAAATCTATATTAAGATGTCATTTTCCCCCAAATTAATCTTTAAAATTAACACAATCCTAATTAACATCCAAAAAGGCTTTTATAAATATAATTTTGCATGCTAATTCTAAAATTTATATGAAAATGCAAAGAAACAAAAATGACTGAAACAAACTAGAAAAAATAAAAACAATTTTGGAGGACTTACACTATCTGATGTTTATATTTATTACAAGGCTACTTTAAGAAAGATAGTTTGGGATTGGCAGAAAGACAGTCATATAGATCATATAGAAGAGAGAGACCAGAAATAAATATATACTCTCCAGTCAGTTACATTATCAAAATGTTGCCAAGGCAAGTTATTGAGGAAATAATTATCTTTTACAAAAGAGCAGTACTAAGAGAATTGAAAAGCTTTCTGCAAAAAAGTGATGTCAGCCAGATAAAAAAGGTATGTTATCAGATGTTTAAAAGATTTATATATATATAAATATATATTTATATATATAAATACATATATATATTTATATATATAAATATATGTTTATATATATATAAATCTTTTAAACATCTTACATTTAAGTATATGCTTCATTTCAAATTTATACATATATGCATATATATGTATATATAGATGCACACATATATAAATATGTATATATATAAACTTGAAATGGAGCATATACTTAAATGTAAGTACTAAATTATAAAACTTCTAAAAAAGTAGACAAATCTTAGTCAATTTAGGTTTGACAAGATTTTCTTTTATTTGAGACAGGATCTCCCACTGTTGCACAAGCTAAAGTACAGTGACATGATCATGAGCATACCACCATGCCCCGCTAACTTTTGTACTTTTCTGTAGAGACATGTTTTTTGCCATGTTGCTCAAATTGGTCTGGAACTCCTGGATTCAAGGGATCTATCCATCTTGGCCTCCCAAAGAGCTGGACTACAGGTGTGAGGCAAAAATATTGTACACAGGACAAAAGACCACATGAAGAAAAAAATAAAAATGACTGGTATATGTTGTTAAGGAAATGAAGCAAAACCTGAACTCTCATAGAGTGCTGACAATAAAATATACCAAAATACAGTCTGTAATAACATCAAAAACTACCAAACTGTTGACAATTGCTTTGTTCAACAGTTTGGGAGTTTCTTATAAAGTTAAATGTACATCTATTTTATGACAGTTATTTCATTTCTACACATTTATCCATGAGAATTGAAAGCATATACTCACAAGAGACTGGCATACAAATGCTTATAGCATATTATTTATTTTAACTGCAAACTTGAAACAACTCTGTTGACTATCAACAGGTGAATAAGTTACCCAGCTGTAGTGTATTCATATAATGAAATTCTGCGCAACAACAAAAAGGAATTAACTAACAATACTTACAACAATGTGATTAAATTTCAAAATAATTTTAAGTGAAAGATACCAGACAGAAAAGAGTACATTTGATATGGATTCAACTTACGTGAAAATGAGCAAATGCAAAAAAAAAAAAGGTCTACAGTGTCGGAAAACAGATCAATGGTTGCCTAGGGACAGAAAAACTAAGGGAGTAATGGATAATAACAAAGAGGCATGAGTAAATACGTATGCATTATTTTGGTTATGGTGATGATTTTATGGATGTGTATATATGCCAAAAATTGCATATGTTAAATGTGCAATTTAATGTACAACAATTATACCTTGATAAACCTGTGAAGAAATAGAAAAACAAGAAGGATGAGCAGGATGAGAAGGAGGAGGAACTGTAGCAGCCCAATAATCGCTTGCTTTATGCAGATTTTTTTAAAATAAATATAAACCTCCCCATGCAATCTTTTTTACATGGATAGCCTGAGACTAATTTACAAACCACGCTGGCTAAAGTTAACAAAATGTCCCTAGAATATCCGTCAGGCTATAATAGCATTCATTCATGGGCTGGACATGGTTGATTGCAAATAACTGGTTAAATATTAAGGACAATGTGGGTGTGGGTTGGAACCGGGTTTGGGTTAAGAAACTAAAATATTTACGCTATATGGTTTTATAAAGTATGTCTATTTGGATTATCATATTGGACGCTCCTACTAATCCTATGAATTAAATCACATTACAATTGCTATTATTAACATTTTGGTAACAAGAGGAATGTCAGCTACGATAAATGACTTGGCCGGTAATACCTGGCTCTGGTTTTTATCTTCTTAGGGTGAATCCCAAGCGTATTTCACCACAAAATCCTTTGGAAATCCACGTTGCTCAATGTGCATTGAATAAGAAAACATTAAGTAAGGAATGATTAGTTTGAGGAAAGGATATTATATATTGCTTCCCAGAGAAAGCGATTCATAAACCAAATCTTGAAGAAACAAACAAGGATAGATTTGTTAATAGGAGTTGCACAGTATCTGGATCATTAAACAGGGAACTGTTAAATGTGTGCTGAAGAATGGAAGTTATTTAAGTAATTGAGAATAGTATGAACAAAATCATAGAATAGGGGACGAAGGTGTAAAATTTCTGTGGCAGTGTTAGTGAGAAGCCTGGCCAGGTTAAAGAAAAGCATTGTTAAGTGGAGACAATAGATACTACCTTAGAGATCCATGGAAAGGAGAGAGAGGGAGATGGTTACACAAGAAAATTCAGAAATACATATGTTATCCTTAAAATAGGCTTAGTATAGACCAGAATTAGACTGTCTTCCTTAGCAGATAGGTCATAGTTGTTATAACTATGTAACAGTGGATAAGTTTGTTACCTTTCCATGCCTCAGCATCTTCACAATAAAATGCGAATAGTAACAGTACTTTTTTCATTTTAGAATTAAGTGTGTCTTTACATACATGTTTATCACTGTAGCATAGTTAGTATCACATAATGTCTTACATTAACCAATAAGAAAAAGAAAAACAAAATTCTGTAATACCTGGTGCACTGATATGGCCAGATAAATTGTCATTAAAGTGTCTGACACATTAATATTTGGTCCCTCTTTTAATTAAGGCACTTATAGAAAACACCAGCCTCTCTAAAGTTATTTTATTTATGGATTCCTTTCGCCTCCAAAGGTATTATTGACATTGCTAATTTTTCTGGTGCCTATCATTATGTGGAAGCACATATTATTGCTGCCAGACTGGTTTCAAAGCAAAATATACTTTTTCACTCAAGACTCTGCAATTTAATATTGTCTAAGGTGTAAAAGCTAGTAATATATAACAAGGACTTTTGAGGTATTCTATAATTTAATTGCCCTTTTCTTCTCTATTTTTAGAATTCATTGCAGATTAAAGTAGGCATTATGATTTCAATGGAGCAGAAGAGCTATCTTCAAAACATGTCACAACTGCCTGGGAAAGCTGGTAATAAGAAGCTGCTAATAAGAACCTGCTAATAAGCAGCTCAAAAATACCTCAAAATAACTCAACCATGAGTTCTCCATCCCCCAGTCCAACCTGCACACATCAAAGAGAAAGAATACAGAAGATAATTGCATATTGATTATTACCTACATTTTTGTTGTGGGGATCTTTTGTTTGGCACAGTTTGAGAAGCTTAATATGTATTTAAAAAATGAAAATAGCTTAAATAGAACAAAATGTGAGTTCTATTATTAATAGAATGTTTCTGTCTTTACCTCACTGGCTGTGAAAGCTGGGACAATGCTTTACTTTCTTTTTTTCTTTTGTGAACATAAACATGAATTTGATTAGACTTTGGTAGATTTACTTATAGAATCCAAGGTGTGGGAATACATTCCAACTAAAATTACATTTGTAATAAAGTTGGTGATAAATATTCCTAGATAAGGTCTAAAGATAAAAAAAAAAAACATTAGACTGTATTGAGTATTTAGTAGATATTAGTTACGTCGTGGCCCTCCAAAAATGGTTGCTCTTACTGTTTTCCTTAAAAATCGCATTTGTACCCATTCTTTGTTGTGTGTTTTAGGTGGGGTTCCACATCCCTTTTGAAAAGAAAGGATTTACGTGAACAGTATATCTTTCAATCACTCTGTCATAAACTTCTGAGTTCTATAACTAGATCGAGTTGCTCATATGATTAATAAGAGTCAATTATAAATAATGACTTTTGCTTGTAATTTAGAAAAATGTATTTTCCCTCTTACTACCAGAAAAGATGTGAGAAGTTTTGAGGTCTGGAGCTTTTACAGCCACTGTACAATAATGAGAAGAGAGTCTGTTTGAGAAATCCATTTGAGGTGACATCTAGAAGAAATTTTACTCAACCAAGTTTACCATCTTTCACTTTTCATACTTTCTTGAGAGCTTTCAGGAGGAAGAATATTTGTAGTTGGCAAAATACACTGCATGAGAAATTGTAAATACCTTCAACCAGTCACTTTCTCAAGATGAAAAGAAACAAGTGACTTCACCTGTCATTCCAAAACTTTGGGGGCTGAGGTGGGTGAATCACTCAAGATTAAGAGTTCAAGACCAGCCTGGCTAACATGGTGAAACCCCGTCTCTAATGAAAACATAAAAAATAAGCTAGGCATGGTGGGGTGCACCTGTAATCCCCCCTACCTGAGAGGCTGAGGAACGGGATTCGCTGGAACCTGGGAGGCAGAGGCTGCAGTGGGCTGAGATTGTGCCACTGCACTCTAACATGTGAGACAGAGTGAGACCACATCAGAAAAAGAAAAGAAAAAAAAGAGAAAAGAGAGAGAGAGAGAGAGAGAGAGAGAGAG